>QXTE01000132.1:3569702-3737952 GCA_003942145.1 Platysternon megacephalum
GGGGGGGGGGGGGGGGGGGGGGGGCTGGGGGGCCAGCATCCCTCAACCAGCCCTTCCAGGCCCCCTGGCCCGTGCTGCCCGGGGCTCCTATGTTGATTTAAAGGGCCCGGGTCTCCAGACGCTGCTGCTGCGCTAGTGGCAGCAGCGTCCAGAGCCCCAGGCCCTTTTAAATCAGCCCCAGGGCAACTGCTCCCTTTGCCCCCCCCCCACCCATCGGAGGCTGCGGGGAGGGGCAAAAGGGGCAGGGACATTAAAGCGCTGCAGGGTCCTTTGCCGCGGCAGCACTTTAACGTTGCTGCGCCCCCCAACCCTACTGCTCCTGCCCCCTCCGCCGCCCAGAGGCCCTGCCAGTATGGATCCTACCGGTAGGGCCGCCGACAGGGGAGGCAAAAGGGGCAGGGACATTAAAGCGCTGCCATGTTTGTTTCCCTCTGTTCTGTACAGCAAAAGGGAATATTAGGACCAGAGTCAGAAAAAACAAAGTTTTCAGCTACAATTACATTTAACAGATGGCCAAGGTCAGCAAGCTCATGTGAAGACACATGAGACAGGTCACAGAAGGATTCACCAGTTGCATCTTGGGTCTGTCATGTTAAATACAGGTCTGTCGCATCTTAGGCGCATTTAACATGTGTGATTTCAGCTTTTATGTGGTCGGCAAAAACAAGAAAAAAACAAAAAAAAAGAGAAAAATAACAATTTAAATACTGTTTCTGTAGTGCGGGCGATTCTGCCCGCCATTACACTCAATGTAATTTTGACTATATGCGGTTTTCACTTTACGCGTTGACCGCAGAGCGTAACCCCAGCGTAAGATGAGACAGACCTGTATTTACTTTTCATAGATGGGTCAGTAAACTGAAGTTTAAAAACAAATGTTTCTTACTCTGAATATTCCTTTAGCTCTTGGCTTACTGACCCTCTTCTTGTTTCTCATTTTCCCTTTTTCTTCTTTCAACCTCTCTAAGGCACTGTATTGTAACAGTGTAGCAACCAGTTCATTGCAGCTGTCACTGAAGAAATTTTTGGTATCATGAAATGAAGTTTTGATGTCTCAGCAAATCAGATGATACTTTCAATTTAGCACATGGCAAATTGCTTTTCAGAGCGGGTGACTCAGGGGATCAGTAATGGAATATGGAACCTTTCATCTGTTTATATCCAACTCAGGTTGGTAGTGACTGAAAGGTATTAGCCACAGCATGGTAGACTCAGCTGACAAATGTCTGAATCACAGTTGGTACTAATTGGCATCCTTGTTGAAAGGGAGACCGGTGACCGGAGATATAACTTATCCACTTTCCCTTAGAAGTGGTCCCACAAAATCAAGGTTGAGGCATATTGCACAGTTGCAGCTTATGCTTATCTGTTCAAGGGATAGAGGATTTCAGTTGCCAGTGCTGTCAGCTTGGAACTTTACACCAATACTAAATTATTTTTAAAATTGTAAATAGCGTGCTTTTCAATTTCTTCATGCTGCAATATATTTGCATATGTGGTGCATAATTTGCAAACAAACACATTGAAGATTATACATAACATTTCCTAAATATCTGAGCCACAAAAATATTAAAGGCTCAGTACTGAACTTTAATTTTTTTTTATTACTAACAAAACTAGAAAAAGGTGAAGTACTCTGCCCATTCTGGGCAAGCTTCGGCCCTTTATTCACCGACACAATCCCAGTAACTACGATGGGGATTGCACAGGAGTAAACAAAAAGATCAAATTCTGCCCTATGCTTCTGACATCTACACAACTTCATTCTTTAAAGCTAGTAAAAAAAAATAGGACATACTTTTAATGAAAATGTTTTACCAGCTCTCCTGTTGAAGTCAATAATTCTGTATATGATATAAATCTGTTCAGAATTTATTCCTAAAAGGGCAACACTAACTCTGCTCTCGTGGTCTTGGTGGATCTGTGTACACCCATCTTCAGGCAGATGAAATTTCCATAAATATGCTTTTTGCCAAAGGTCAGTGATCAACCTGTACTCCCTTAGAACTGTTCAGATTATTTTTTGCTACCAAATTATCTCATTTTTCTATTTGAATAATTTGCTAACCCTTTGTAAAAATCAAACATTCACTGTTCATAATCCTTTGGTAACAATTTATGGAAACTGTTTGAGACCAGTTCACTTTGATTATACACGATTCATAGTGTGTGATTGGTCACCTAAGTCACATGGTATTGTTTCTTCTCCTTGATTGGATGATTGTAACGTTTAAAATAGAATATCTGTTATACCAGGATATTGACTGAGACCAGGTTTGAGTCAATTACTGACTTCACATGCGTAGATGCTATTCCTGTTGAATTTGATGAGAACTGAGGTCAGGAAAGAATTTGGCTTAACATGGGAAAAACACAGACTGCATTAGAAACTTCAGGCTCCAAAGCAACTTACAAACATATGTGTGCATCCACATTCTCCAAACAGTATTTTGAAAGTTGCAAGCCCAACCTACATGTGGCCCAGTGATACTGTATACCACTCATGTCTTGCAAACTGTATATTGCTCTTCGTGGTCCTGCTTGCAGGACACATGCATCTGTTTTGCTGTCCTCTCCTTGAGGTCTCTGGCAGAATGACCAGAATGCCAATCAGAGTTCTTCTACGCGGACAGTAAAGCTATCATTACAAGGTACTTTGCGTCAATAATAAGCAGTTGATGATGGTGAATGGACAATGGTATAACAGTTTGGGGGGTATGTCTGTCTCAGCTTAAAACTCCCATTTTGTTTTGTGAATGCTGTGTTGTACTTCAGTCTCCATTTTTAATGTAACCTTTAGTGTGGCTTTGGGCATTCATTCTGTAGCAGGAGCTTGGGAGCCCGTGGACAGAGTATATCTGGGAAGCTGTGACGGAGGAATCAAGGGCCACCAACATTGAATGGCTCTACTCAGTGGAAAAAATGGGTTTTGTACCTGCAGGGTCATCGACTTTGGCTCTCTGCCCAGAAGCAAATGAGGGCTTGGAGCCTGGAAATTCCCCAGCAGAAGCAGATGGGCCAAAAAAAAAAAGATAGAGGTTGTTTAAAAAAAAGAAATGCTCGCCAAGCCAAGGCAACCATTCCGCTGCCAGAACAGTATGGTCGGGACAAGAAGCATGGAAGGTTTCGCTGGCCTAAAGGACTCGGATCAAACCTGGGATTAAATTCAGGGGATTGCATAGATCTGTAACTCTTTTGCTTTTTAAGAATAAAATGTGTGGGTATAAGAAATTCCTGTGCTAAGCAAGTGGCCTGTGTTTATTTGCTTTACTGTCACATCATCATCCCTTAGGGGTGTAACCAGAAAAGCAGAGCTCCCCACAGCCAGATGTATTCTGGAGAAAATGTGTCCAAGCAACGAGAAGTTTGGGAGGGTTGGGGCACTGATTCCAGCGTATAGTAATAGTTAATTCAAATAATTTCCTAACCTTTATCTTAAATCTTCAGTTAAACATAGCCACAAACAATACATTTCTATCTTATGGTTTTATACTGCTGCCCTTCACTATAATATCTCAGCATCTTCCATGTAAAATCATTAGCAATAGTGAAACCTCTAGTGGACTTCATGGAATCTTGGGTAGTTTTTCCCAGTCAGAGTAAAAAGCTCTTCTTGGGGTAGCTTATTTTTGTGGGAGTGAGGACTAGGTTGGTAGGAGTTTGGGAATAGAAGGGGGTGTTCGTATTGTGAGTGTCCCTCATGGTGGAGAGGCTTTCCCAAAGAGGAAGGTCTTGCAATGTTTCGTAAAGTTGGCCAGACTATGGATTCTCTCACCTCCTCTAGAAGATTGTTCCATAGCTGTATCCCCGGGACTTCATCCTGAGCTTTGTGGTCTATACTGTACCACAGGAGAGCAGTTGTCTCAGTGGCTCATCAATTGATATTTAGTCTTTGATGTATTTGGGGACTGATCCATTAATTGCCCTGAGAATTTGGACCAAGGCCCTTAAACTGCCATCAGAAGCTGATGGGGGAGGCAGTGGAAGGAATTGAGCACAGGCCTGATATGCTCATGGTAGCCTAAACCATGGAGAAGGCAGGCAGATGCATTCTGTACCAGCTGGAACCTGTACCTTATCTTTACATTTAGTTTCAGGTACAATGAGTTACACTAATCCAGCCTGCCCATGACAAACACATAAATTACTGTGTCCAGGTCCTTGCTCAGGAGGAAGAGACAAAGTTTCCTAGCAAACTGGAGGTAAAAAAAGCCATTTTTGGAAACCGATGCTGTCTGGTCACCTAAGCTTAGTGAGGAGTTAAATGGGAGATAAAGGCTTTGCACCACTTTTGACATATGGGGGCTGAATATCTTTAAAGAACATGGATACAAATTTTGGCCAGCTCTTATAAACCTTTCCCTTTTATGACCAGCACCACTTCAGTCCTGCCTGGGTTCAGCTTGAGCCAGCTGCTTTTCATCCAAGAGCTTAGTTCCTGTAGGCATTCTGACATTTTAGAAGTGGGATGATAGCATCAGTTGAGTTTAGTTCAGTGTCATTGGCATATTGTTTTTAGTCTATGGTGTCTCACTTCTCTTCAATACCTGCATGATATAGAAGTGATAGTATGGATGCTGTGGGACCCTGCAGGTGAAGGCCATTGGAAAAGAGGAACAGTTACCCATCATCACTCTGAGAGTTCTGCTGGAGAGTAATGATTGGAGGCATTGTAATGCTTCTGCTATGTGATGGGTAATGTTAATAATCCACTTGGTCAAAGGCTGAAGAGGTCCGTCAGTCTGAGCATGAAGATATTACCCATGTCCATGGTTATGGGAAGGTCCTCTTTTTGTGCTACTAGTGACTATGTTCTGAACCCTGATTGCCAGGCATACACAATGCTGAATGATGTCACATGTTGGAGATTGGTGGTTATTTTCTCTATTATTTTGCCCAAAAATCCAACCATCTCCACAAAATCGTTAAATTTCAATGAATAGACAAATTTCAACTAAAGAAAGTTTTGTCAGAATTTTTCTGACCTGTTCTAGTGGATAGTTAGTAGTCCATTAGCAGTATGCATAATTGTTTTTCACTGGCTTTTACCAGTCAGGAAGGACAGTTTCGCATGGTGTGGCTCTAATATTTTTCATACTCAGTCAGAGGCAGTGGGGTGGATAATACAAACTGGTCAGGGGTGGAATTTTCTTTCCCAGTAAGTACCATCATAATTAGTTGATCTTATCAGTGAAGTAAGCTGACAGCTCCTCACAATGGTCGATGCTTGGGTCTGGTGTCTGGGCTGTGCAGTCTAGGTTTGATTAGTTGGTTCACTATGCAGAATCTCTCTCCTGGCCATGATTCCGAATTAGGTGGGCCTGAAGTATAACAACTCACACTTAAACAAGGTCACTCAGAACAGGGATTAGTTACATGGCTGAGGCTTGCAATACCATTGCCAGTACTTACATATGTGTGTGTATGTGTGTGTGCATGTGTGCGTGTGCAAAAATGGATAAGTAGAGGACTTCAGTCCAGTACTTTCAATCTTGCACCATTCACAAACACTAAATTCATGCACACAGTGCAATGAGCATTTCATTAACATATATTTGCATCATAAATGCAAAAGCTTTGGAGAAACCATTGGGTTGCATTGTCAAGAATCTGTCTTTATATACAGTAAATCCTCAATTACATATTTGTCATACACATTTTTAAAAGACTGTATAAAAGGTATTTGCATAATACAACCATAACAGAGCTACTGCATTGTGATCCATCATCTGAGCCCTCAAATACTCTCAGCAGGGTTTATATTCTATTTGTCACAAAAAGAAAAAAAAATCCTAGACTGATTATCTCCTTACTTGATGATAAAATATGCAAAGTCCATATTCCTCCCAAAACTATGGAATAAAAACTATCTTTATACTTGTGAAATTTTACTGGTGTTCTTCCACTTACAAAACCCCACATTTTCATGATCTCTTTAGAAGCCCTTCTCTTCACAGAGTTCAGTATCACACAGAAAACTGAAAGCTTTATGCATTAGATTAATTATTCCTGATGTCACAGAAGGATATACATTTGGAAATTTAGACTGATTTATAGCTAGGTCATCTAAGAAAAAATATCTTTAAAAATCAATTTAATATAATATTTTATTTTGATTTTCCTGATAGAAATTTTCAGTTTTTGGCTAAATATTTTTGACCAAAAAAAATCAAATTTTTGACAAAATGTTCCTTGGATGAAAATCCCTATTTCCTGACTAGCTCTGTCTGGGACTACAGGGCCATTGCAAGCATTGCCATACATGCAATAATAGTCCTGTGCCCTGTATCTTTTTCAGCACCACATCCACAGCGGTGGTTTTATTGTTTTTGTTATTTCACCTCAGAGTGGGTGTTTCTAGTAATGCCCATACCTGGCTGCTGCAAACAGATTTTTTCCCCCTCATATCTGAATGGCATGATAGGCATTCCCATATAAAGCCCAATTCTTTAGTGAGTTGTTGACATTCAGGATCTGCTTCTATTAATCCCATTGCCTTCAATGGAACGAAATACAGGTGGAAGGGTTTGTGCTAGTGGATCCTGAGGCAAGATGCAGGCAGTAGGCCTTTCTGTGCCTGTTCATTGCAAAGGGGACATATGACTCATGGAGTCCAGTGTTCTGTCTGCAGTATTATAAACTGCTCAAATTTTACTTGAGATTTCTCTGTATTAATTCTATCATGGTAGCTTCTGATGTAAAACGCCTGATCATTATTTTCAACCCGACTCATTCCTGGCCTCTCTTCTTATGTCCAAAATGTTGGCACAATATGTAGAGACAATCAATCTTTGGGAAAATAAATATATCTTTTATTGCTTAATGTCTGTAAAGCACCTAGCATCATGGAGCTCCGATCAGAGCCCTCAGGTGCCACTGTGGTTAGACTATTAGGTAATAGAGACACAAGGTGGGTGAGGTAATATTTTTTTTATTGGACCAACTTCTGTTGGTGAAAGCGACAAACTTTTGAACTTATGCAGAGCTCTTCTTCAGGTAGTAGATAAGACATTTAGAGCACCTGCAAATTGTTGTGGATTCAAAGAAAGAAACCAGGTTAAAAATTGTCTAAAAAGGCAAGGTTAAATGTGAAATTTCTCTGAGTGATGATTCTATATTGCTGTTTTTTTGGGTAGCAGATTTCCCACCCACCTTAAACTCAGTGGTATTTACATTTGAAATTGTCATTCCATCGGGGTAAACATACTAGTTCCTAGCATAATATCTTTGTTTAAAGTGTCATCAGTGTGATTGTAATAGGCAACACATTATAATGTAAGGGTTCTGGCTATATGGAGGCTAAATAAGATTAATTCTGTTTATTTTTTGAAGTAATAAAATAGGTAAGCATGAAGATTTGGAATTACCCAAGAAATATGGTACCTTTCCCAAAGTAGCTGCTGATTAGCAATAGAGAACAGAAGGGATTATTCTAATTATTATATATGGGAGTGAAGATGTTGCTTCTGTTGAAGTTTAGCTTACTAGGCTTTTTCATATTGACTCCATCTAAGTCACCTGAACAAAAGTATTATTTAGGATCCATCTTTCTCCTTCAAAACTCATGTGCCTTTTGCTGTTTCACATTTATTTTACTGCACAATTAGAAACCAAAATCTTGAGTCTGATCTTTTACTTTTTTCTGCAAACTCTAAAGATATAAGCACTCTTCTTGTAGCTCCTTGCCTTCAGTACATAAATGATGGATATGCCCTTGGCCCCATTTCCTCCCAGTTTGAGATCTATAACCCTTTGGCTATTACTGTGTACTTTAAACAGATATACTCTGAAAAGCAGCGATGAGGAAAGCAGTTTAGCCCTCCCTTATCACAGATTGACAAAATATCATCACTGAACTCCTCTGGGAGATTATAAAAATTGCTTCTATCCCTTGGAGGAAAAGGCTTAATGAATGAATCCTTAAATTTTATCTCTAACAGTCAATACAGGACACAGGGAGCTCTGGAGTTTGGGCAAAGGACTAGTCAGTTAGACCAATGACACCTAATCCTGAAACAGATATGAAGAGAAAGCTATTAACTGAGATTTATAAAATGGTTACAATCAGTTGCCTCTCATTATTGCAGTGACATTCTGCTGTTATAGTACATTTAATACCCACGTTCCCATAGTTTTTATATGAATGTTATCTATTAATAAGTTAACTTATCTGTTGTTGTTAATTTGATTTATCCAAGAGTGTAATTGAATGCTATATTTTACCATATACTTAGTTTTTAATATCACTTGGGTTTGCAAGCCGGACACATTCTCAAAAGAAGAGGTGTTTAATACAAATTTACTATACATGAAAAATTAAATGTGAGGTTCAAGTTATACATGTTAAAATCATGGTATATGCGTATATGACTATTTTGTGTATGTACGTGCACACACATGCACATTATATATCCCTGTACAGTACAGAGAAACACAGAAAGAGATTGTCTTTTGGTTAAGGCACTAGACTGGGACTCAAGAGAAATGAGTTTAGTTCCCAGCTCTGCTACAGATTTCATGTTGGACCTTTGCCTCAGTTCCCCCTTTGTAAAATGGAGATAATAATACTTCCTTTTTTCTCATCATTTCTCTGTCTTGTCTATTTGGATTTTATTACTTGGATAGGTAGTGCCCAGCACAGTGGGGTGCTGATCTTGGTGGAGATCTCTAGGCACTTTCATTATGTGTGTATATATATATATAGTATGTAATTATAATTCAGGCATGTGTGTGTGGTGAGTGGTCCAATAACCTTAAAGTTCAGGTTTTTCACCACTGTGGGGGGGACTTAACGTGGATAATTGCCATTAGCATTAATTGGATTAGGGACCTGTGATGCTTTGGGGCTCCACCCAGACCAGTAAAGGGTTGTGTCACCACCTGCCCTGGAGCTCCGGGTGCCTTAAATGCTATGCTGCTGTGGCTCACAGCCCTGATAGCAGCAGCCAGCATAGAAGCATGAAGGTCACAGCCTGGCTTCCACCAACCATTATTTTTTGCGGTGACCCCAACACCTGCCCCCACTCCTGAGTTCCCCCAAAACCATCTGTGTCTGTAATGTCTGGCCTGGGGCACTCTCAGAAGTTAAGTTTGTTGCTCCTTTAAAGAGTCAGTACACTGCAGCTTATTAATTTAATGGGTGTTCGACAAACACTCTTATTTCAATCACAGCACTGAACTGGTTTATAGTACAAATAAAACTACTTTGTTAAACAAACCAAAAAGTGATTGGTTTAAGAAAGTGATCGGTTTAAATGATCCCAAGTACAAGGAGTAAGGATAGAAATGGTTCCTGACAGACAAAATTAACATACGCTTCTAAGACTAAAACTTCAGTTCTCTTTTTCCATAAGCATTTTTCTCACCTATATTCAGTTTCTAGAGACTTTAATCCCATTGGCTGAAGGACCCAGTGTTTGTGATCTCAGAAACTTTGGCTCCCTGTAGCCCCCAAGTGATGGACAATTATAGGGTGTTCTTCCCTTTCTTTTTATAGTCCAGTAAAGCTTTGGAATATATTATTTGAACAGGAAGCCCAGGCAAAGCCTCTAGCCTGATGGGGTGTAGATGTTGTGCTGTCTTCCCAAAATTTGTTGACCCTCATTCAAGATGCAGGAAGGCTTCTTAGGAGTGCAGTGTCCATCCTCCTGCTGATTCATATGTAAATTTATATTAATTGTTCTGATTCTACACTACTTAATTTACATTAGAGATGGTTAGACAGCCATCTTCCCTCCTCTCTGGGAGAGAACCTATTTCTTCCAGTGTTTGGGCAGAGACTTTAAAGCATAATATTAGTGAGTATCCATAATTCATCATACAGTGTTAATGCCTACATTTCACAGTGATATTAATCACCAGTGTGTCTCAGGCTTTTAAAAGGACCTTACTTGCTACACTTTTTTAGTGCAGTAATATTGTATACAATCAGTTGATTCAATTGCTTATCATTTGAGGTTCAGACTCTTTGCTTACATAGTTGAGGCTATATCCTCCATTTGCTAGTTTGATGGCTTTGTTTATCATTTATGTAAATATACCTTCATTGCCTCCTTTTATGTAAATGTACCTTCATGACAATCAGGTTGGTCAGACAAGCAAATTCACATTCCTTTGTCTAAGGCAGATTGGGCTTATGCATTGCTTGCCAAACACATTTTAAGAACATAATTCTAGCACAGGGGTGGGCAAACATTTGGCCTGAGGGCCACATCGGGGTTGCGCAACTGTATGGAGGGCTGGGTAGGGAAGGCTGTGCCTCCCCAAACAGCCTGGCACCCGCCCTCTATCCGCCCCTCCCACTTCCTGCCCCCTGACTGCCCCACTCAGAACCCCCAACTCATCCAACCGCCCTCTGCTCCTCGTCCCCTGACCACCCCCTCCCGGGACCCCTGCCTCTAACTTCCCCCTGGGATCCCACCCCCATATCCAACCCCCCCTGCTCCCTGTCCCCTGACTGCCCTCCTGACCCCTATCCACACCCCCGCCTCCTGAAAGCCCCCCCGGAATTCCCACTCCCAATCCTTCCTGTTCCCCATCCCCTGACCACCACCCCCAGAACCTCTGCCCCATCTAACCGCCCCCTCCTCCCTGACTGCCCCCCAGAGCCCCCGCTCCCCGCCCCCTTACTAGCAGCAGGAGCTCGCAGCCGCGACACCCAGCTAGAGGCAGCTGCGCTCCCCACGCTGCCCAGCGGGAGCGGCGGACCAGAGTGCGGCCTGCGCGGCGGCGTGGCTGCAGGGGAGGGGGGCAGCGGGGAGGGTCTGGGAACTAGGCTCCCCGGCTGGGAGCTCAGGAGCCGGGCAGGATGGTCCCGTGGGCCAGATGTGGCCTGCGGGCTGTAGTTTGCCCACGTCTGTTCTAGCACATATTTATAACTCTTTATACATACCATGTACATACACTGTGCAAGAATATTAACGATCAGTGAGTGTTTAGTTTTCCAGTGGTATATTACATGCTGCCTTTTGGGTACATATATGTGATGACTATTTAAGGCCTGACAAGAGTGGCTATAAGGATATTTGGGACTAGAACTGGTGGAGCCTGGGACAGCTGATATTCCCATTCCTCCACCAGGAGGCTATGCAGAGCCACATCCAAGGAGCACTGTGGAGATTAGGCACCTCAGTAAGTTCTCACCAAAGGGTCCAGAGTGACAGAACCCTGCGGCCATCTGATTGGCCTATACTCATTATTTAACTCTGATGGGTGCCCCAGGAAGTTGTCTGGGCAACTGCACAGACTTCTGGCCTACTGCAACTGCAGAACTCACCTTGCTTTCTGATCTCCGGTCTCTGACACCAGCCTGACTCTGACTATTGCCCCCTGGCTTCAGCTTGGTAACGGTCTCTGATCTCTAGCCTCTAAACCCAGCCTGAGTCTGACCCTGACTCAAGCTTATTGATCCTGGCTCTGGTGACTACTCCAATCCCTGCTCACTGACTACCATCTTGTGACTATCCTTGACTTGTGGACACCAGCTCATCTGTGATCACTAGGCAAGACTGCCTATGCCTCAGTCCCTTACAATTGCTGACCTAGAATAGTGAACCACCAGTAGGCCTTTGTGTTACAGAACCATATAGAGAGTTGTACTACAAGTTCTTATGCAAAGATGTGTTGGTTTAACTCCACTGCAGTTGATAAAGAGTTTCCCTAAACTTGTCGTTCACAACACTATTTCTCAAAGAAGGTATTTAGGGGCCATATCCAGTGGTGAGCTGGAGCCGGTTCGCACCGGTTTGAGCGAACCGGTTGTTAAAGGGGTGGGCAAACTCCGGCCCGCAGGACCGTCCTGTCCGGCCTGCCTGAGCTACCGGCTGGGGAGGCTCCCCCAGCCCCTCCCCCGCCTTCCCCCCTCTTGCAGAGCCCGGTGCCAGCGCTCTGGACCGCTCCTGGGCAGCTCTGCAGCTCCTGCCACTTTGGGGGTGGGGCTGCGAGCTCCAGCGGGCCGCGCGGCATCCATACACGCTGCCCTAAGCAGCATGGTAAGGGGGACGGGACGGGGCTGGGAGGAGGGATTGGATAAGGGGCAGGGAGCGGTTGGAGGGGGCGGAGGTTCTGGGGGGGCGGTCAGGGGATGGGGAACGGGTGGGGCTGGGTAGGTGTGGGGGTTCCAGGGATCTGTCGGGGTGGTGGTGGATGGGGTCGGGGCAGTCAGGGGACAGGGAGCGGGGCGAGTTGGGTAGGGTGGGGCCCTGGGAGGCAGTTAGTGTGGGGGGTCTTGGGCTTGTACTCACCGGGAGGCGCTTAATAACCGGTTCCCTACCGGGTCGGCGGCAGCACTTCGGCGGCGGGTCGTTCACTCGCTCCGGGTCTTCGGTGGCACTGAAAGACCCGACGCCGAAAACCCGGAGCAAGTGAATGACCCGCCGCCGAAGTGCTGCCGAAGACCCAATAGGGAACCGGTTATTAACATTCTGGCAGCTCATCACTGGNTGGGGCCCTGGGAGGCAGTTAGTGTGGGGGGTCTTGGGCTTGTACTCACCGGGAGGCGCTTAATAACCGGTTCCCTACCGGGTCGGCGGCAGCACTTCGGCGGCGGGTCGTTCACTCGCTCCGGGTCTTCGGTGGCACTGAAAGACCCGACGCCGAAAACCCGGAGCAAGTGAATGACCCGCCGCCGAAGTGCTGCCGAAGACCCAATAGGGAACCGGTTATTAACATTCTGGCAGCTCATCACTGGCTGTATCTGTAAAAGATCATGATATTACAGTTTTAAAACTGCCAACAAGATAGCTGAGTTTTCTATTTCTCACTGTTACAATCTCTTTCCCAAAAATGGATATGTATTGAGTAAAATCCTATTCTGATCTGACACTCTTCTTTGTTATGGGAAACGTATTGTATGTGCAATGTTCTGTTTCCATTCCTTACTGTACAATTCATAGACAAGTCAGAATTTTTTCCCCTGAATGATATGGTTTCTGATTCATTAATATTTCTCTACAGCAGGGGAATTGTCTTTGCCTTTTGACCACCAATCCAACACAATACTATAATGATTATGGATAAAATTTTCCAAAGCACCTAAACAATTTAGGAGTCTGTCCCATTGAATGCCAATAAGATGTAGGTTTCTAAGTCATTTAAGACTTAAATACAATAATAAGAACTTTTAAATATGTTAGGAACAATGTTATAGTCCTAATACTAAAAGAAGATGGAAAACTGTTAACGATGCAGAAAAGGCAGAAGTAGTCAATAAATATTTCACTTCTGTATTTGGCAAGAAGCAGGAGGACGTACTTTTATCATCTGAGGATAATGAAGTGTTTTGCAGTTCATTAGTAACTGAGATCTTAGACATCATCTTGTAGGGATAATATTTTTTAAATCATCAGGCCAGGGTAACTTGTTGCATCCAAGAGTCCTAAAAGGGTTGGCTGAAGAGATCTCTGGCTCAATATTAATTGTTAATAAACCTTGGAATGTCTGGGAAATTCTAGAAGAGTGCTAATGTTCAGCCTGTATTCAGAAAGGGCAAGTGGGATGATGCAGTTAATTATAGACCAGTTAGCCTGACATTAGTCCTGAGCAAAATAATGGAAAAGAAGATACAGGATTCAATTGATAAAGAGCTAAAGGATAGGAATATACTTAATGCTAGTTGTGATGCTGTATGATTGAAACATGACAATTTATATCATTAATATTGCCACTGTCAGACAATTTGCAACAAATCTTGTACAAGGTATATCATGTAAGATGTCAATGGAAAAGTTATGACTTACTGAGTATGATTTATCTTGTTTATATGCATGTATCATTTTTATATCAGAAGTTATGAATATTAGCTATGTAGCTGATTTCTTGGGAATAAAGGACCTTATATATGATGAAATTGGTTTTCAGTAACCATTAATCATAAAGTCTAGTGTCTGGGTGGTGAAACAAGGTCTGGGATGCCTAAGGAGACTGCAGTTTGGATTTCTTGTAAACCAGTGTGGTAAGACAGAAGTTTACTTTTGTTTCTGGCTTGGTATATCTAATAATAGAATAACCACCAGTCTGGTGTGAGTCTGCCCTATTTCTCAGCAGTCTGTCCTGAATCTGCCATCCTCAGCTATGACCCACTGAAGCACGGTGACACTAGTCAACATGGTTTTATGGAAAATAGATCTTGTCAAACAAACCTGACTTCATTCTTTAAGATTAAAAGCTTGTATGATAAAGGTAATTGCGTAGATGTAATATTCTTAGACTTTTGTAAGATGTTTGACTTAGTACAGTATGTTTAGATTTAACAAATAAAAGCACTATACCATATCAATAGAGCACATGCTAAATGGAGAAAGAACTGAATAACTGACAGTTCTCAAAAAGTAGTCATCAATAGGGAATCATCATAAAATGGGGATGTTTCTAGTGGGATTCTTCAGTCATCAGAAGTCGGTCCAACTATTAACAATTTTCCTAAATGATCTGGAAAATCACTGCTGATAACATCTCTGGATGACACAAAGATTGATGGAGTGGTAAATAATGATGAGGACAAGGCAGTCACACATAGTGATCTGATTCAGTTGGTAACTTGGGTCCATTCAAACAGAATGCGTTTTAGTACAGCCAAATGCAAAGCTATACATCAAAGAACAAGGAATGCAGGCCATACCTACAGAATGGGGAACTGTATTTTGGAAACTAGTGACTATGAAATGGATGTAAGGGTCACAGTGGATGAACAACTCAGCATGAGCTCCCAGTGTGATGCTGTGGCAGAAGGGATAACTCAATCCTTGGCTGTATAAACAGGGGTGTAGGGATGTGATTTGGCCTCTGTATATGGCATTAGTGAGAACTATGCTGGGATACTGTATACATTTCTGGAGTCCTCATTTTAAAAAGTATATTGAACAATTGGAAAAAGCTCAGAAAAGAGCCACAAAAATTATTTGAGGGCCAGAGAAAATGCCTTAGTCAGAGACTTAGGGTTCAATCAGTTTATTTTATCAAAAAGAAGATTGAAAAAGGTTGCTATTTTGGGGTCCTGTTTGCTATCTGGAAATAGGAGGAATTAAAACATTTGCTTCTGTTTTGCAAATGGATCAGTTGAGTCCCTGTGGAGGGAGATCCCACCCTGTGGTAGTGCTTAAACTCTTCCTGAAATACTGGCAAAATTTTCCTGACTCTGCTTTCACTGAATGCAGCCATTCTAATCCACTTTATACCTGAAATGTAATGGCCTGGTGGTTCCTGTGTGCACTTCAAAAGCCACCATGTGTTTTATGAGAGATCAAGAGTAGTAAACGGGGAGAGAGTCTTCTGTTTGGTAAACAATGGTTTCAAATACTCTGTTAAGGCTAATTCCCCACTCTGGCACTTCGAATCCCACAAGGATTCTAAAAATTAATAGTGGCCACTCCAGGCTTGTATTAAATTCCCCAGGTTACAGCTTTTCTTTGCCCTTGGATTGGTAGATGCTGCCACCACTCAAGTGCAGAACCCCTTTGGGAGCCCAGAAAGGTGCACTTGGGAATTCCTTCCTGTGGGGTACCCTCAAGCCCTTTAACCCCCGCTCTGGGGAAGAGCTGAGAAAGAGGAAGGGGAAAAAAAAGGAAATCAGCTGTTGCCCCCAGCTAATTAAACAATGTGCACAAACCTCTTAAGACACAAACATCCAATTCTGTTCTTAAAAAAGGTAAATTGTATTAATAAAAAAAGACAAATATGTAGGGGAACTCAGGCTATTGCTAGATTTTAAAAGAGCAATGACAAGGATCAAGCACCAAGAATAGCTTTCTTGAGGTCCAGCTTAAAGGTTTCAAGCAAAACAAATGCACCTGGGGTTAGCACAGAGGAGTTCACCAGCCATAAAGAAATAAAAAAGAGATAAACCTAATCACATCTTCCTAGACATTTCCGGATCTACTTACATATCTGGGGTTTCAAATGAGTAGTTTCTAGGTATGATACCGAGGATTTTTCATACGTAGCCCCAAGCTTCTTACAGCATAGCTCTGCCCTGTCTGCCTCCTCCCAGGAGAACAACAACAGACAGACAAAAAGGGAGTCTTTGTTCAAGTTTAAAAAGTTTTAGCCTTCTCATTGGCCCTTCTGGCCAGGTGCCCACTCACTTCCTTTTACCTATGCATTACAGTGAGACTTTTTAACCCTTTACAGGTAGAGCAGTTAGAGAACAGCTACTAAGAAGATTTTATAGCTACTGGCTGGCTGTCCATAAAAGGGAGCTTTCCCCCCCGCCCCCCTGCCATTTATCACACACTCCATAAAACATTTTCTCTTATTTCTGAAATAAATGTAAAAAAAATAATCAAAGGACTCAGTTATTTTATTAAACTCAATTGCAAGTTGCTTTCTTCAGTAAACTATGTGCATGCTCACAAAAATAAAACTGAATAAACTAAATAAGCTATGTCTCCTATAGTTTCAGAAGAAAGATTATTTATCTTTTTAAATATCTGACAGGTTTTCAGATGGTATAGTGATATAGGGCATATAAGACACAATGGAAAAGCTCCCATTGATTTGGGTAAGCTTGGAGTTAGCAGCACAAATAGAAATGAGCAGGAAATATAAAGCATAAATGTAATTAGCAGGGGCAGAGGATAAATACAGATGTGACTGTCATGTACGACCGTTTCATTCAAAAACAGAGCCATTATATTGGCTTCGTGATATGGAGGGAACAGAGAAAAACTCTTCAGTCATACCAAAATGAGGCCATAGATTGTACCTGGAATGGGTCACAGCATGGCATGCTTCCTCCTCACTAGCCTCCGGCATACTCTCCTTTGGTAATCAGCACCGTAATATGAGCAATTTTAGGGGAAATACTGGCCAGCATCCTTCCCCAACACATTCTAATTGACATGGCAAACTTGTTAGTTACTAGATGCAGAAATTGACCCCTTCTTTGCAGCTTCTGCCTTCCTCCGAGGTGGGAAATAATGTATAGACATACTGGGGGAGTTGGGTGTATAGCTAATCCATCAAATGTGCTGCCAGTGAAGAGAGGGGTCTGAAGACCAGTATAAGGCTGGCTTAACTAACATGAGCAAGACAAAGTTAAGACAGGACATGCCTGAACAAGTAACTGCTGAACTAGCCTGAACAAGTAATTGCTGAATCAACTAACTATTGTGAAAATGTTCATAGTAAATAAGGGAGGCAGAAACTAGCTAAACTATTGTAGGCATCCTTAGAGTAAACCAGGTAGTCACAAACACTCTGAACTGATCAGTTTGCTGTACCCAATCTGAAAAGCTATTGGTTTTTACATGTAAGAAGAATAGGTGTTTGTAGCTAGGAAAGATGTTTATAAATGTGTGACATGGATTGGAATTGTGGTATCACCCTGTACCCAACACCTTTGCATATGGGCCTGGCCAGTGTGGGCAAAGAGGTCTTACATGCCTAATAAAGTAACCTGAGTGATGATCTGGAGTCAAACTGAGTTTTTTGGGTCCCAGAGAACAGGATGAAGTGTTCTCTCAGAACTGGACAAGATGTTCTGGATAAGCCAAGTGGAAAAGGTCTTGGAGGGATTCCCAACAACGAGTGCAGAAAGACAGATACTCTATATGGATGCTCCAAGATTAGTGTGGTTGGTACCCAATTTCACTGCAGATCCTTGAATTCACAGCTCTGAGATGCATTCCCTGACTTTTTCATGTCTCGGTTAGTCCGGCCTATCGGGGAGAGAATGTGGCACTATCCTCATTCTCTATGCAGAATTACTGTAGACTTTTCTCCTCTACTTCCCTGCTCCTTCGGCTACAACGGTGATGAATGTGGCCCAATCATTCTTCTTTAATATCAACAGAGTTTAACTATATAGGACATCATAATTGTCCCCACCACAGTCATCGCTGCTATTTTGCAATTTAAAATTAAATGTTTTGCTTTGAATATCAAGGGGAGAGAACATTGAGGAAGCCATTTTCCCAAGTTAATTATCTGCTGATGCAAATGGACAAATTGCTACCCAGGTGAACAGCAGCAGTAACCACCTGCCAGAAAAAAAAATACATTTTTTCCTTTCTGTTTTAAAATGCTGAAGCACCAGCAGGTGTCTAGGAGCTTCAGAAAGCGTGAAATCCAAGCATTAAAATGCTGTCTGTATGCCATAGTGGTTTGTCCTAGTCATCTAACTATACTAAGGGTCCTGTAGTCTCTCTCTCATAAAGATGATTTGCAAATAGGATTCAGAAAACTCCATTAACTCTAGAATAATATACAGAATGCACCAAATACACTGTCAACGGTGTGAGAGAGACTCAGACTTGAAACTTTTTCTTTCTTTCTTTTGTTATTTCATTCGTTCTTTTAGCTATAACAAAGGCATGGATCACTGCCTCCCTTTCAGTGTGATGGCCCCAGCATTCTCTGCAGTTATCATATCCACCTTGGAAAATCAGTGGAGCATAGAGCTCATCTATGGGAATCAGGCAGGCGGTGACTTATTTAGTATATTTTATGGGTTTGGAAATTTCTAAACTGTGCATTTTAAGGCCTCTATTCTACAAACACTGCACATCTACATAATCACCTGAATAGTCCCTCTTGAAATCAATATGACTAACTCTCATGAGTAGAGATATGCTTACACAGAGTGTGTGTTTGCAGGATGGGGATTGGTTCTGTAATCAATAGGAGTAGCTAACAGAAACTTATCAAACTGAGATACTACAGTGAGAGTAAAAGACCTTAAATGAGGCAGGGGGAGAAGGAAATATCCTCTGCGTCGCTGCCATGTGAAGAATTTGTTGTAGCTGTATGTATCTCGGCAAAACTTAGAAGTGATGTAACATAATGTAACAATCCTCACACCATTTCTAACTCTGAGTAAAATACAGTATTTGAATATTCTTGTTAGTTCACTTTGCTAGTATTCATGAATACTTGGATAAGGGGAGGTTGTTTGCAAGACTGTCTGCAGGAAGCAAAAAATGTCTCAAATATCAGTTCAAGTAAACATTCTCTTAATAATTGAAGCTTTCTTGTTATGCTGTAAAAGAGTAGTAATCCTCAGTACTATGTTACACTCAGAGAAAATGAGCATGGCAGTGATCAGAGTATGTGAAGGATAAGGAAAAGGCTTACATGGGATATCATGCCATTTGATTAGCACCCTTCTTGGCAATCTCAGCAGAGGAACTAAGGAATGAATGTGTTTGGTGACCACATTCAGAAAAACTGTACTGGAAAAACAACAAAGAACAAAAAATTCCCTTTGCCATTTTGAGAAGATCTCTAGTATTTGTACAATAATTTTGTCTAATGCCTATGTATGTTCACTGATAACTTTTACAAACAGCAAAGAGAATTCTTCCTGTTTCTAAAGCTTAGTTGATCCAATCAGGGACCAGAAAGTATACAGTGTGACTGAGCTGGCCAATTACGTAGCGAATGATCACAGCGAGCAGTTCACAAACAGACCTAACACTGTTTGCACAAACTGTTCACTGAACAGTTGCAAATAAACAGACATGTAAAAATCCATGAGCTCTTCTTGGCTAAATCACAAAACATTAAAAAAGGTCTAATTTGATTGGATAACTTAATCACAACAAAGAGCTAGGTCAGCTGGAACAATAATAAAGATAACATCACAGTCCCCCTGGAGCAGCCGGTTTGTGGATCTTTCTACTAACTATGGCAGTTGTTGGCTATCAGAAATCAAGATGGCCTGAATACAAGAAATAGTGTTTGGTTATGGAATCAACTCTTCCTCCATCCTATCTCTGCTCTTTTAAAATTAATAAACTTGCTACATTGGAAATTGAAAGTTCCAGATTCACATAAAACCTATAGCCTGGTCAATAGAAATTACCACTTGTTTTTATCATCCCACCAGTGTTTTTTTTTATTTTGTTAACCTAGACTTTAAAGCATGGCTGTGTGATCTCCATGTACATTCATTCCTTGATTTCTCTGCTGAGATTGCCAAGAAGGGTGCTAATTGGATGGCATGATATCCCATATAAGCCTTTTCCTTCGGCTCCACATGCTCTGATCACTGACATGCCCATTTTCTGCAAGCATTACTTAGTACTGAGGATTGCTACTCTTTTACAGCATAACAAGAAAGCTGCCATTATTAATTAATTATTAATCTAATTTTATGTGGTTAAGTCAAATATAAACCACCTAACTATATCACCTCAGTTAATTGAATAACTTGATACGTACCAGAGAGCTGGGTTTTTTTTCTAATACTGACTTCACTTAGGTTGAGATTTACCTGTACTCTCTCCTGCTAAACTTGATTTTGCTCAGTGATGTGTATTGAAATCTCATAACCCATCCTTACCCCTTACCTTTCCCTCATTTGCAAAAGTCAAATAGGGAGCAGGGGGGGAAATGAACAAGATTCCCTCATCTGTTTAGCATTGATTCAGCATGAGAAGTGTTCTGTTGCACACTCAGAGCAGCCTGTTAGTGCCCTCTACTGTTTTTTTCCCCTCCTCTAACTTGTAATCATTTCTGGAAAAAGGAGAACATAGTAGGCAAAAATGTATTTTCTCCCATTATTGTACTTCAAAGGTTTCTTTTGTGTGGAACAGCAGGAAAAAATTCAGGTTATAACATACTTTTTTTTAGAAGAGAATGTTCTAAATTCTTAACTTTGCCCACAATAAAGGGCACGGTGAGGAAGTGGGGAACAAATATGCTTCCAAGTGCGTCCCCTTCACAATGAACTTCTCCAGTCCAGAGTGCTTGAGGGAAATGGAACTGATGTAGGAATGCTATATATTTTATACATTTTGCTTAGCGCAGATTAGACATAGCCATAACAAAAGAAGCTTTTCTTGAGAGAAAATAAATTGAAAAAACATTTAAAAATTCCTTTTATGTGTCATATTTTCCTTTTATTTCCCATCAGTTCAAATGGAAGAGGAGAGGAGCTTTTAAACCAAACTGATTTTAAATACATATTATTGTTTTTACCCCCAAATTAGCCAGCCACTCGAGTCCAAGACATTTTGAAATTGACTTGTACACGCAAGCCCTGATCTTGCAATTAATCGTACAAGACAGACTGCTGTTTTGGCATGTGCTATCAGTTGCAAGATCCTAAGTAGACCATACTTTAGAATACTTATATTATTTATTATAACGATATAGATGGATTCTATCACTGTTGTTTTGGGCACTGTTTATGTAACTAAAACCAATTAAGCAACCATTTTATCAATAAACAGGGAATAAATTAATAAGACTCTTCACCACTGTTCTGTGATGGATCCCAATAATTTTTTGTTAGGCAGATAATAAATGTGGTTGCTCTTAACTATTGTAAGTACATGTTTGAATTTCCTTTTCAGTTCTTCTGATGAGATATTTATATACATTTAAGATGTTATTTCCCCTAATTTTGGTTGGGAATATGAACTAATCTGCCAGGGATGAGAGCAAACTCTTTGGATTCTAGTCACTTTCTATTGTGGTCTTTGGAGTACATGTGAAAATCAGCTGCAAACTCCATTTAAAAATGGTTCCAGTTTATTTCAAACCTGGTTTGGCAAGACAGTACTGGTTTGATGAGAAACATTTTTAAAGTTTGTTCCTAAAGAGTATGTTTGGACATAGGTGATACTAGTCACTCTGACCAGTGCAAATATGTTTGAAATGAGTACAAAGACCATTCAAAACCTAGTGTAGGTAAGGCCTTTAAGTTCTTTTCAGGCTGATGAATGTTTGTTCTGTCAGAAGAACCTGCCCCAATGTTTGGCTAACTAAGCATACTCATTGGAGTCGATCTCATTCTTAAGAATTAGTTGCTTTAAACAAGAGGATCAGATGAGGAAGTGTCAGATTCTGTTCTGGAAAAGTGTTTAATGCAGAATACCTTATGCTCCATGTACAATGTGATCATGTAACTGTGAACTGCTGACTAAATGTATTTTAATTTGCTCCATAATTATGTTCCAGAATCTAAAAATAATTAAATTGGTAGCCCTTATATTTACAAAAACAACTTTCTAAATATTAAATCAATGTAAATGGATGCAGAATTATCCTGGATCTGCCGACAGCTAGAAATAATAATTAGGAGAAGTGTGAACAATGCCCTATCAACCAGGCATTTATTCTGAAGCCTAAGGTTGATGTTATAAATATCAATGTTGTTGACTACTTCACTACTGATCACGTTAGAAGTAACATCAGGCTAATGTGCCCAGTGGTTGGGTGGATTGGGGCAGCTTAAGGGTTCACTATTCTGCTCAGTAAAGAACTCATGCTCCCACAATATACAATTTAAAATCTTTTGTTCCACTGTCCAAAAAGAGGAAGGGAGAGAAGCAAAAACCTCAACAGCCTCTTCACTGTCAAAGGGAACCCCGAGCTGACTCCTATGCCTTATTGGGTGCCAAAAAACCCCAACTGTCCCTTATCCAGCTGCCAAAGCCAATAGCTTTCCCCTAATAATGTCTACAGTGAAATTGTGCGTTTTTCAAGTCAGAACCTTTCAGCCAATGAAAACCGAAACCCTGGGGGAAGCATCCAGTTGAAATAATATGAAAATCATTGAGATAATGGTAATGGACATGACTGGAGGGGTGACTCAGTGAGGGAAAGCATGCGAGAGAAGAGCTATGTGCATACCTCGGGGGTCCTTGGTGTCACGTTGAGTACAGTATGTACAGTAAAGACTTGAAGCCTTCAGAATGCTAGGCAGGAGGGCCTTTTCTTTAAAGCCCTTAGTGGACTAAAGGGCTTGCTGCCTCAAAGGCCATCTCTCTGTCTGCTCCCCACCATCACAGCCAATATCAGCAAGAGGTCTGAAGCTCACAGTTGTCTGGGTCTAGTTAAAGACAACTATCAAAAACAGGCTCTGCAGTTGTATAGCCTAGGGTATCTGGTAAGTTTCTGTAGGCCTGTAGCTACAGGGAACTATTTTCATCTGGTTCAAGGCCTCCAGAAGCAATGTTTAATTTGCATGTATTGTACATTTGTTTTGTGTTGGAATACATTTGGCTCCTGGCACTTTCCTGTGGTAGTCAATTTCACACCTACTGACAGCAAGAATAATTGCTATGAACAGAATGAAAATGCCTACTTAAGAAAGTTCTTTGTTTCTTCACTTCTTTTTTTACAATGTGAGCATTACTGCATATGTAAGTTTAAAAACACCAATAATTTCTTAACCTTATAGGTCTTCTGCTGTGAAAGCATCTAGAAAGCTTAGTTGCCAAAATGGAAAGTTAAGAATAATAGAGCTATTTCTAAATCAATACCACTTTATTTCCTGTTTCACTTTATTTCCTGTTTCTTTCACATTGGTTGCTATTACTTTGACTCGTGGCTGTCATTTTGCAGATACTAAAAGGTTTTGATTTTCAGTTTTAGAACTCTTCATAAAACAACAATGGCCAGTTTTAAAAAGGGGGACACTGTCAAGTCATCTAAAATGTTCTTACCATTCTCCATTATTAAAATATTACATTACACTCTTAAGGCCAATGTTGGATGTATGTGACCTCCCCGTCCTTCCTATGTTGGCAAATGGGATGTGGGTCACAGTATGGAGAAGGTCGAGAATAGGGCTACTTAGGAAACGATTTATTAAAAACAAATTTGTTTTCAATAAAATATCCTGAATTTTAGTCAAAAAAAGAAAAAGAGCAGCCAGACTACTTCCCTCTCCCTGCAAACAGAAAAAGAGGGGGGGGGGGGGAAATTGACCAGATTCAGTTGAGAACTGCTGTTCTATGAGACAATGCATATTAGCCTCTTACTCCCCATATCAGAGTCTCTCCTATCCTTAGGGTAGTTTTGGAAAGAGGCTGCAGAAGAGCTCTCCATATTTGCTTTGTGGTGCAATCTAATGAGTGGGGTGGATGCTTTTGGAAATGAAGTCACTATTCTCATAACTACAGTACCCGCACGAGGAAATAGTACATAACTACAGTACCCGCACGAGGAAATAAGGAAACAGATCAACAGAGCCAGACGTGTACCCAGAAGCCTCCTACTGCAAGACAAACCCAAGAAAGAAACCAACAGGACTCCACTGGCCATCACATACAGTCCCCAGCTAAAACCCCTCCAACGCATCATCAGAGATCTACAACCCATCCTGGACAATGATCCCACACTTTCACAAACCTTGGGTGGCAGGCCAGTCCTCGCCCACAGACAACCTGCTAACCTGAAGCACATTCTCACCAGTAACTGCACACCGCACCAAAGTAACTCTAACTCAGGAACGAATCCATGCAACAAACCTCGATGCCAACTCTGCCCACATATCTACACCAGCGACACCATCACAGGACCTAACCAGATCAGCCACACCATCACTGGTTCATTCACCTGCACATCCACCAATGTAATATACGCCATCATATGCCAGCAATGCCCCTCTGCTATGTACATAGGCCAAACTGGACAGTCTCTAAGGAAAAGGATAAATGGACACAAATCAGATATTAGGAATGGCAATATACAAAAACCTGTAGGAGAACACTTCAACCTCCCTGGACACACAATAGCAGATGTTAAGGTCACCATCTTGCAGCAAAAAAACTTCAGGACCAGACTTCAAAGAGAAACTGCTGAGCTTCAGTTCATCTGCAAATTTGACACCATCAGCTCAGGATTAAACAAAGACTATGAATGGCTTGCCAACTACAGAACCAGTTTCTCCTCCCTTGGTTTTCACACCTCTACTGCTAGAACAGGACCTCACCCTCCCTGATTGAACTAAACTCGTTATCTCTAGCTTGCTTCTTGCTTGCATATATATACCTGCCCCTGGAGATTTCCACTTACTTGCATCCGAAGAAGTGGGTATTCACCCACGAAAGCTCATGCTGCAAAACCTCTGTTAGTCTATAAGGTGCCACAGGATTCTTTGCTGCTTTTACAGATCCAGACTAACACGGCTACCCCTCTGATACTATTCTCATAACCTCCTTCTGCAAATCCTAGTACCCATTTCCCCTAGCACAGAGTTCACAGAGAGGATTGTGCAGTCATGGAAGTACAACAAACACCTCAAAGAAACTTCGTGAAAGAAAATAAAAGTAGGGTACTTCCCAAAGTGTTATTTACACAGACACACACACCATCACACAAACAACCTAAAAGTTGAGGTTTGCCTTGAACAAACCCTATAATAAAGCTAGAATGCAGACCAGCATAATTCCCCCTGGAATATCAGTTTTGGAGGCTTATTTAGCTCAGCGGTTCTCAAACTGGGGTCGCCGCTTGTGTAGGGAAAGCCCCTGGCGGGCTGGGCTGGTTTGTTTACCTGCCCCATCCGCAGGTCTGGCCGATCGCGGCCGTTTCCAGCAGCTCCCATTGGCCTGGAGCGCCGAACCGTGGCCAGTGGGAGCCGCGATCGGCCGGACCTGTGGACGGGGCAGGTAAACAAACCGGCCCGGCCCGCCAGGGGCTTTCCCTACACAAGCGGCGACCCTAGTTTGAGAACCGCTGATTTAGCTCAAGAAGTTATTTGAAATGATGGAGGGGGAGAGGTTTTAATGTTAATGATAGATTGGTGTTTCCTAATGTATGTATATGGTGCCTAGCTAATATGGTGTTTGGAGCATTTGTTATGGGTGGATAGGTATGTTGCAGAGATAAATACTTAATGTTGGGCTGCTAAAGATTTCTAAAATACTTATTTCCATTAATGCAAAGGTTTGGGTTTTCACCAACTACTAACAACTTCAATGTAGATAATATTTTCTCAGAGAAGACATCAAGGGGCTGTAACAAAGCAGTGTAATAATTCAATAATAAGTCTGCTGAGTGCAGTTAGAGTTTGAAAGCAAAGATAAATTGGCTTTAGTTTCAATTTAAAGAATGGAAATGTATCAGCATCTGTAACATCCTTAGAAAGAACTTCCCAAAGAGAAGGTACTAAGGGCAAAGGAAATAGCTGCTTACATAAATCGATATTAGACTGTAGGCTGCCAACTAATGGCCTGATCGAAAGGCAGATATAACCAATTAGCACACACTCCAGATTACTTCTTGTTCATCCTTCACCTTAGCACAGATGAGACTCGAGATGGGGCTCCTAATTTGGGGCAGCAGTTTTATTAGGGTAAACGGAACCATAGATGGAGACAATAGAAATCTGCAAGGATTACTCCCACAACCAAAGTCTGAGGCATTCCAGTGAAACTTGTTTCCAATTTTACTTGATCCACTCTTACTTTAGTTCCATGTACTATAACTCAAGATGTACACCACAAACTGCTTGCAATATCCTGACTATTTAGTGCACCAATATCATGTCCATTCAGTAGTCACCTCAATGATGTAGCCCTTTAGAACAGAAACACTTGAACTGTAAGCATCATTATGCTCTCTGCTTATAAAACAGTTGGCCTTAAAGTCAAGGTGTTTAGTTAACTGATTCTAGGTTGAATGAATGAATTTTAATTTAAAAGCAGAGATTTTGTTTAATTTGTTCATAGGTTGTCATTAGTTGTAGAAAAGAATACTACCAAGATATTTTCTTTATTTACATATACAGTGATTGCATAAAAAGTTTCTGCTGTTTTGAAAGAGAAACTCTTTCATCGGTTTTTCTCATTCTAAGTACAGGAAATATTTCTCCAGCTGGGAATTTTTTTTTTAAATGGAAGAAACTTAAGTGCAACCACTGAATACAATACATTAGAGAAGCAGCTATTTAAAATGAGCAGTGAGAGTTAAATCCTACTTAAAATAAGTATATAATTAATGCCGATGAGCTAGGTATCTGCTGCACTGGGAATGAAGGTATTCCCAGCTCAATTAATAAACAGCACTAAATTAGGTTTGAGGCATCATCAACATTCATAATGGGCTCAGCAGAAGAAAATACAAACACATATAATGGTATTGTCAAGAAAGCATTGCCAACTTTCCTTAAATTGATAAGGTCATTATAGCCAAATCCCAACTTAAAGCAGAGACAGGTCTCTTATATTTATTAAACTCTTTAAAATATACAGTGGTAAGTGTTCTTATCCATATGGAATAACCCCAGCTATTAAATGGTGGCAATCATTGATGTCACTCATTAAACAATACCACTTTTATTTTTTACTAATGATTTAACTTTAGTCTGCTATTTTCTATCATCCTGTCTTCCAAAAATCTAGCCTTTCTGGTGGCCAATTTACTAGTTAAATCTCTTGAGGAGAGGATAATACCAGGCTGCTGTTACTTCTTTCTGTAATGTGCTTGACAGATATAAAGCTACTTTTGTTCTCACCTTTTTTGAAAGACAATGGGGAAGGAATTAAACATGCATTATTATGCACATTAGCTTCTTGTTCCTGTTAGTGGCACAAGCTCCTGGCATTTGGGTTTTATTTTTCTTGGTGTGAGATAGGGAGTGGTTGTTTGTTTTTCTGCTATGGGATTTCTGTTTCTAGCTGTTAAACTATGGATTAGGCCAGTTTCACAAGTCTCATTTTGGGTGTTCCTCACTGCTGCTGTGGTTGGTAGATAATTGCAGGTCGGCAGAGAGAGAGAGACAGTGGGATAATAATGGACTTCAGTAAACAATGTAATTGTTCATCTGACAGCTCGGCAGTCTTGAGGGAGAGAAAACAAACCACCATGAAAACTGCTGTTATGGCTAAGGAAAGAAATAAAAGGGGCTACAGGCTTATCCATGGACAAAGAAATGAATTTTTGTAATGGCTTTCAAATCAGTTTTTATGCACACGCTGACCTATCCCTCTCTTATTGTTGGTACTGGGGGACGGGGGATCCACTGATATCCCCTTATCTATTTTCCTCTTCCCACACACTCAGGCTTCCTGTATCCACTGAACCTCTGGTGAAGGCAAATGAGGCACATTCCCTTCCTCACAAAGGCCCAGAAATCTTTACGGACCTGCTCCCATTGAAGTAAAATGGTAAGACTTACATTGACTACAGGGGGAATGGAGGCAGGGCCAAGCCCCCAGTGTGTATCAAGGCACTCCCAGCTCCTGCTGGCTTAGGTGGTGGATGATCAGCAAGAAGCTAATGCATAACTTGAACTCATATTATGTAATTAATGTTAGGAGCTGACAGCAAGATTAAAAACATTAGACATTGTTATGGATAATTAGAATGTCCACATTAACATTAGATAAATAACTCTGGGGCTTCAGGTCATAAGCCAACTTTTTTGCCTAGGGTTAGGAAGAAACCTCTCATACAGTGAGATTATTTTACAATTTTTCACTATGAGGGTTCTTGCACCTTCTGCTGAAGCATCCAGTACTGGTCACCTTCTGAGAGATGACTAGTTTGATCCAGTATGTCATTCTCATGTTCCTATATTTTCTCCCAAATTGGGACTAAGCATGCCACTTTTTCAGTGAGGAAGACATTTCTATAGCAAATTGTATGTGATTTGAAAATAGGAATTCATAATGATAGACTATCACTATGCTAACATTTCACTATTCTAAAGTTCTACATGTCTACCATCATTTCTATATACATCCATTTAGCAGTGTCTTATAATGCATGTGTAAACCCTAGTTATTTACTGACACTTAGAGGACTGAAGTGTATAGCAAAACATACGTTTTGATAGCTACTTTCACTTTAAAAGATTTCTACAGAATTATACAAACTAACTAAACTGATATAGAAACTATAGTAGTGATCACATCACCCACTACTGAAATGAAGCCAGGGGTTGGATGGGACACCAGCACACACAACAACAGTAAACAGCAGTTTAAGAAGGAGAGTGAAGAAGGGAACCATGCTTTCCTAGGAGCAAAACATATAGCCTGAGGCATCCTGGTCTCCAGAGAAATAAAATACCAGAAGCCTGCTGCCTTTATAAACAACTGCAGTCCATGAATACAAAGCCATGACTAGCCTCATCTTCTGAGGCTGTGACTACATTGTTGTGTCCATTAAAAGCTGCAACAAACTGTATTTATTCAAAGTTGTATACTTCAAACTGGAGTAATATTCATCAAAACAGAAACACTACATCTATTCAAAGCCACATTCAAACCAAGTTTGCTTGCTACTGCTCTGAGGCTGTATGTGGATGCTGCAATATATAAGACTGATTATTTACAAGGGCAATGAGATTTATCACAGCGATTTTTATTACATTTAGCCTTTTAGGTATAGTTCAGTATATTAACATGTTGGTATTGCTTGTTTCTCACTTCAAGTCATATATGTATTGTGACGGGGCAGTCCCTCCCCGCATTAGCCCCAGCGGCGTCAGGCCCGTGGCTCTGACGCAGGAAGTCCCGCCCTGCTCGTACTGGGCATGCTCCAGATGCTCTGGGAGCATAAAAGGAGCGAGCTCCGCTCAGTCTGGGCCGGCGGCCGCAGGGGAAGGACGCACCGGCGGAGCTCCTGCTGAGGACCGGCCCACACCCGAGAGGCCGGAGGGACCGGAGATCCCCACAGCTCGGCTCGAAGCCCTACCAGGGGAGGAACCAGCGGAGACGACGGACCCGGAGGCCGGCTGGGATTCCTGGGAAACCCCAACATTCAGACCGGTAGGGAGCGGACCGCGAGGGGCAACGGACTGGTACCTGGCCCCTGATGAGCCTCAGCGTGTTTCGGTAGGACCCCCCCGCTGAGCCGCTATTAGGGTCCGTGCTGCCCGGCAACCCGGGGCATTCCTATAGACTCTGGCCGTTGGGCCGTGCTGCCCTGCAACCCAGGGCATTCCTATAGACTCTGGCCGTTGGGCCGTGCTGCCCTGCAACCCGGGGCATTCCTATAGACTCTGGCCGTTAGGCCGTGCTGCCCTGCAACCCGGGGCATGCACCAAGGCGTGGGGCATTAGGCCGAACTGCCTAATAAGGAGGGGCTTCGGCCCCAACGAGGGGCGCGAACCCTCACATGTATGTTGAGTTGCATGTTAAAACACCTCCTAAAGCATCCCCACCTGTCTTTTTATTTTTGCAAAGCGCTATGCACATTTATGGCACTAAGCATTAAAGGTTAGCAAATAGATTTGGGGAGGAATTTTGTAGGGACCTTAAAAGCCCATTAACTGGCTATGGAAGAATTGCCCCAGCAGAGGCACAGTGTGAAACTGTTGTAGGCTGCCCTGTCCTTGGCAAAGGGAGGTGCATTAGGATGGTGCTGTGATATTCCTTATGGAAATATGCTTATGATATGGATATGACATAACTGAGATATAGTTTATGCAAGATGGGTCTTGTAAGGTATCATTGGTAAGGTTATGATTTACTGAATGTGATTATCCAATTTGTATGCATGTATCACTTCTGTATCTGAAGTTAGGAATATTAACTATGTAACAATTACAACTGTGTGTGTATTTGGGAGACACCCATCAGAAAACAAGCCATCAGCCTTGATGGGACATTAGGAAGACACAATAAGACTTTGAAGATACTAATCTCTCTCCTTCCTGAGAAGTGTCCTGGGATGTAGCTGTGACACTACTAGGTCAGGTGGTCCTCTCACCTGGTACTAAACACCGTCTTGGACTTCTAGTAATTATCCACTAAGGGGAGGGGGAGGTCAAGACTGGGAAACAAAAGATTCCCACCTTATGTAAATCTTATTTAAGGCTGGGGAGTAAAGCAAACAGGACTCTTCTCCATTGCCTTCCTGCCCAAGAAGAAAGACAGCTGAAAGTACCTGGAAGAACAAAGGAACTGGGCCGTGGGAAAGGCAAGGGCTGAGTCCAGACTAAGATAGGAGTCTAGTCTGTAAAGAGAAATAACTGGAACTCTAAGCTACAGAAACTCTGCAACTTGCCTAAAACAACATTTAGGGTGAGAAATTACTTCTTAAAACCAGTCTCTTTAAGATTTTAAGCTTAGTATGCGTGTTTTGTTTTATTTGCTTGGTAATCTGCTTTATTCTGTTTTTTATCCCTTATAATCACTTAAAATCTGTCTTTTATAGTTAATAAACTTGTTTTTGTTTATTATTAAACCCAGTTTGTGCAATTTCTAACGGGGGGTGGGGAGGGAGGAGAAGTTGTGCTTATCTTCCTCCACATTGAGGGAGGCGGCGAATTTATGAGCTTACGTTTTATAGATTTCTCTACAGTGCAAGACAATATTATTTTGAGTGTACTTTCCAGGGGGGAGCTGCACTTGAGTGCTGGGCAATTTCCTAGCTGAGTCTTCTCATAGAGAGCTGTTTGCAGACTCTATGTGATCCTACAGTGGTGCGTCCTTTCCTCTGTGTGCATGTGCTGCCAGAGGCTGGAGAGCTTAATTCAGCAAAACAGAGAGAGGGAGCCCAGGCTAGTGGAGGAGACAGGCTCAGTCAAATCCCAGTACATCAGGTGGCATCCCAGAAGGAGGGTATAACCTGTCACACGTGCCATGACTACTTTCGGCAGCTCTCTAATTTAGAGCAGCTCTTTAATATGCCTGAACTATGCTGGGGACTGTTATCAGCCGTGCTGCCAGCTCAGAATCCCAGGGACGCAAGAGGTACAGCATACAATCTCACCCTGAGACTTTACACAAGGTGAGATGTAATAGGTAGTGTGTAGCAGCACAACCCCGCTCATCATTCCTTTCCTAGTTCTACCTTGCTTCAGGGGAAAAGTAATCTGCTCCTTGAACTTGATCAGTAAAAAAAAAAAAATAAGTCCTCATACCCAGTGCTTTAGGTAGGGGAAGGAAATAATCTTATATTGGTCAGGGTGAAGTAAGAGGTGCAGAACCAGGTAGAACTAGCCAAAGTTCCACTCTCCTGCCTTTTTTACCCGCTTCATACCCATTTGCATGGAGGAAGTGGTGTAGGGGCCCATATTAACATACTTTCATCCTCTGGGTAGAGTGGCAATGCATGGTGTACTCCACTGTATCAGAACATAGGGCTGTTCACAGAGTTCTGGCCTAACTGCTCATTTCAACACATTCGTGTTTCTGCTAATGGAAAATGGAAAAGAGAAAGGAAAAACTGAAATGGGGAAAAAGTGGACTGGAGAGAAGAGAAAATGCATAGAATCATAGAATATCAGGTTTGGAAGGGACCTCAGGAGGTCATCTAGTCCAATCCCCTGCTCAAAGCAAGACCAATCCCCAACTAAATAATCCCAGCCAGGGCTTTGTCAAGCCGGGCCTTAAAAACCTCTAAAGATGGAGATTCCACCACCTCCCTAGGTAACCCATTCCAGTGCTTCACCACCCTCCTAGTGAAAAAGTTTTTCCTAATATCCAACCTAAACCTCCCCCACCATTATTCCTTGTTCTGTCATCTGCTACCACTGAGAACGGTCTAGATCAGGGGTCGGCAACCTCTGGCACGCGGCTCGCCAGGGTAAGCACCCTGGCGGGCCGGGCCAGTTTATTTACCTGCCGCGTCGGCAGGTAAATAAACTGGCCCGGCCCACCAGGGTGCTTACCCTGGCGAGCCGCGGGCCAGAGGTTGCCGACTCCTGGTCTAGATCCATCCTCTTTGGAGCCCCCTTTCAGGTAGTTGAAAGCAGCTATCAAATCCCCCTCATTCTTCTCTTCTGCAGACTAAATAATCCCAGTTCCCTCAGCCTCTCCTCATAAGTCATCTGCTCCAGCCCCCTAATCATTTTTGTTGTCCTCCGCTGGACTCTTTCCATCAATGGGAGACTGAAGAATGGAATAAAAAAAGGCAGTTTGGGAGGCTGGGTAAAGAAGAAGAGGGAAGAAAAAACCTAATGAAAAGGTGGAAGGAAACTAAGAAGGGGGAAGAGAGAAACATACATGGAGGAAATAAACTGTCAAATGGATGGAGGGAAAAGGGAACAGAGAGGGAAAATGGGAGAGAAACAAGAAGAAGTTTCATGGATATTTATGTAAATCTGTAGTTGTGGTCCTACAGGGACATTTGGCAAGTTGTCAATATGGCCTCTGTAGTGCAAAAAGGTCTGCACCACAGACATATAAAATTGGGAGGCCAGAGGGAGTTTAGGTTGGTACAATTTAATAACCCTGTGGCAGGGTATACCAGACCCTCTAAAACCCCCTGCTGGAGGCCTCGTAACCCTGCCATACCCTGCCCCAAAAAGGGGCAGTGGAGAGGGTCCTCCAAACTGCCTAGCGTGGCTCTGTGGGACACGGCCACTCAGGGCCCAGTAGCCTAGTATAAGAAGAGCTGCAGGGCTAGAGAGAGTTCTGTTTCTTGATGGAGCTGTAGGACTGTGGATGGTGTGTGGCTGGCTGACGGAGCTACAGAACCCTGAACAGGGCAGTGCTGCTAGAAGCTGGGGAGAGTGAGAAGGAACCCTGAACTGGTTGCTGGGACTCCATTAGGACAAGGCCCTGAGGTAAGAGTCAACATGGCTCAGGGCCATGGGGAAGTGGCCCAGGAAATTAGAGAATCTATGCGACATAGTTAGAGGGACACAGCAGATGGCTGCTATTTACAGGGTCCCTGGTCTGGGATCTAGGTTCCCTGTAAGCTGTGTGGCATGCTATTTAGGGCTGTGCAGGTCCCCCAGCCTGGCACAGCCCCTCCAGAGCTGCTGGGGAGAGGCGCCCAGGTCCCTCAGCCCAGACCAGGCCCGCTGAAGTGGCATGGGAGAGGAGTCCTTCCCTTGGCCTAGCCCAGCCCCACTGGAGCCACCACAATGGGGAGAGGCGCTCCGCCCCCTCCCCCAGCCCAGATGCTTCTGAGGGGGGAGAGTCCTGGGGGTGTCCTATCTCTCTGGTGCAGCCTGCACCCTAAACCTCTTATCCCTGGCCCCACCCCAGAGCCTGCACCCCCAGCCAGAGCCCTCACCCCGCTGCATCCCAATCTTTTGCCCCAGCCCTGAGCCCCTCATCCCTGGCCCCACCCCAGAGCCCACACTCTCAGCAAGAGCCTTCACCCCACTGCACTCCAACCCTCTTCCCCAGCCCTGAGCCCCCTCCCACACTCTGAACCCCTCAGCCACACCACACCACATGAATTTTGTTATGTACACCAATATGGAGGTGATGTGTCACACATCACCTCCATATTGGTGCATGTAGCAGGGTGGTCACCCCGCTCCGGCCATGAAGGGGTTAAAGCAGCCCTGGAAAAGGTAGGCTGATGGGGAAAGCAGCCACAGCTGTGGCCAGCTTAATCGGGGCCCAGCTGGCCCTTATAAGAGGGCTGTGGGCCAGAAGCTAGCAAACACACTCTCTCTAGTTTCTTGATAGAGAAGGACCTGTCTGCCTGGGAGTTGAGAAGGGTAACTGAGGTGGAGCAGTGCTGGGGAAGGGCAGAGGGAGCTGGGGAGATCTATCCAGAAAAAAAACCCAGGCTGCAGGCCTGGCTAAAAGGGCCAAATAGGTACTGGGGCTGCAGAGGGGCAGCCCAGAGATAGACAAAGGCAGCAGGTCCTAACCCCCTTGCCGACGATGAATGGTTTACAGACTGCAGTTGGCCCCAGGGAGTGGGGGCTAGATGATGACTGGCAGTAGCCACTGAGGCAAGGTGGGTTTAGAGGGTTGGGGGTTCCCTTGGGTAAAGGGCACTGGGGTCTGGGAGGGACATGGGGCCATCGGCAGGCAAGACACCGGACTGCAGAGGCACCAGCAGGAGGCACCGCGTCAGTGAGTCTTTGCGCCGCCACCGTGCACATAACAAAATTCATTCCACACATGGGTGGGAAAAATTAGAGGGAACACTGGCTGGACCCAGAGTCGTGGGCAGGCCTGGGTCTTCCCCACCCCCATTAGCCACTGGGGTGAAGTGGCCTCAATATTGAGGCACCCCAGAGGGAGAACTGAACTATAGTGGCCCAGCTGGACAGCTGTAGTCAGGAAGCCAAAGAGGGTGAAGACATTGTCTCCAGGGAGGGAGCCCTCGGTCACTGTGACTGCTCTATCCCAGAGCAGGGACAATTTGAGAGTGTGTGTGCAGGCACATGCACTCAGCCAAGGGGGCGTTCATGAGAGATGAGTGCACCCCGCAACACTGGTACTAAGAGTGTGGATTCGGGACCAGCCCCTGAAACAAGGGACAATGGAGGAGTTGGTAAGACTGCTTTCCCAGCAGCAGCACTGTTCTACTGAAACCCAGAGGACACTAATTGAAATGCAATATGAGGCGCTGCAAGCTGTACTCCTGGTGCTTCAGCTCCAGCATCACCAGCAGTAGCAGCAATTTCAGGAGGCATTGTTGCAGCAACTAACTAGCTCAGCCTCCTCAAAGCAGTTGAATGCTGGCCCAGGGATACCACAGCCCAAGGTGGGGCTGCATGATGATCCGGAGGCCTACTTAGTCCCCATTGAGCGGGTAGCCACAACCGCTGCTTGGGATAAAGACGCCTGGGCCACTCACATGGCCTCGTTCCTGTCCAGGGAAGCTCAGGCGGCTTACTAGGCCCTGGATGATGAAGAGATTATTGGACAGTGAAGGCTGCCATACTCGACTGCCTAGGAGTACCCCCAGAAATCTACCAGTGCAGGTTCCTCTCAGATCTTTCTGCCTGTGGGGCTTGCCCCAATGCCATAGCTCAACGCCTGAAAGACTACGCCCTGAGGTCCACATGACTGCGGAGATAATAGACGTGATAATCTTAGATCAGTAGCTAGACATATTACGAATGTCAGTTCAAACATGGGGTCGGCATCATAGCCCCAACTCACTTGTCGCAGTGGTCCAGATTACTGAAGACTATTTGCTTGATGTCTGGCCTGGTAAATACACCCTGCCGAGGTCTGACAACTGGCAGGCCCAGGGTCCAGAGAACTCTGTCTGGTTGTGAAGGGGGTACCCAGGAGACCCAAACCGACCAGGAGGGAAGTTCCTCTGGATCCAGCCCCGGGGGCACCGGTCACAATGGATGTCTGCCCTCCTGTCCCAGATCTGCACCCCAGAAGCCCCAAAGACAAGGGGTCAGACAGACCCTATTAGTGGCCCACTGGTATGCTTTTGCTGTGTGATGCCAGGACACTTCAGCCAATCTTGTCCTGTCATGGAATGTGACTTCTTAGACCGTGAGGTCCCTGAAACATGTAGCAGCTCTGAACCGAGGCTCGACCAGCTATATAAGGCCTATGTGGCTCAAGTCACTGTGTGGGGGCGGGGGGGTGCACTATGCCCGAGCTGGTGGAGTCAGGGTGCTCCCAAACCCTCGTTCAAGAGTCCCTGCTCAACCGTAGCACCCTCCAATATGGCCGCCCCTTGAAGGTGATGTGTGTGCATGGGGATGTCCGCTCCTACCCCATGGCCTGGGTACAACCGAAGGTGGGCGATCACAAAGCAAAAATTCGGGTTGGCATAACAAAATGCCTTCCCTGGAAGGTTATAATTGGGAGAGACTGGCAACAGTTCCCCTCTTTGCTCCTTCCCCTATCAGGACCTCCCACTAGCTGAACAGATACCCCAAAAGCTGGATGAGATATTTCTAATACAGAAATCTGACTCTTTTGGAGAGGTCTGCCCAAGCCCAGAGGATTAGGAAGTCCCGAAGGCAACACCGAGAAGAAGGGAGAACCTGGTTACAGACCCATCTGGCTGGGGACACAGAACCAGGGGAACCATCTTAGCAGATGGACGACACCCAATCAGAAGGGGGAGAAGCGCCTTCCAATTCAGAAGAACCTCTCCAGGAGGTTCGTCCTCCCCACCTAGACTTAGCTCATTTAACCCAGGCTTACGACTTCATACATGGGCAAAAGGAAGATGACCCTTTGAGAGAGTCGTATGCCTGGATAGTGGTGATTGATGGGATGGGTACCCAGGAGGCCCAAGCTGCCCAATTTCCCCTTTTTGAACTAAAGAATGATATACTCTATTGAATTGACCTTGACCCAAAAACAAGGGAGGCCTGCTACCAACTCCTGGTGCCCCAGGAGGGAGGTCTTGCAGCTGGCTCATTCAATACCATCAGTCAGCCATCTTGGTTGGGGGGAAAAAACATTAGCCCACTTATTATGTCCGTTCTTCTGGCCAGGGATCTATAGGGAGGTCTCTAATTTCTGTTCATCCTTTCCAGACTGTCAGCAGGTTGCACCAAAGGGTTCAGTGTGGGCTTCTCTAATACCCCTACCTCTAGAAGGTATGCCCTTTGAGAGGATAGGGATCGATACTGTGGGCCCCCTAGAGAAGTGCCCGAGGCCATTGACACATACCGGTCATGGTGGACTATGCCACACGATATCCAGAAGTGGTACCTATGCGCTCAATAACCGCACAAACTAGCAACAGAGCTAATTCAACTTTTTTCTCTGGTGGGTTTACCTACCAAAATACTGAGCGACCAAGGGACAAATTTCATGTCTGGGTTGTTAAAGGAGGTGTGGACACTTCTCAAGGTTAAGCCTCTCAGGACCTCCGTGTACCACCCCAAAACAGATGGCCTGGTGGAGAAGTTCAATCAAACCTTGAAAAACATGTTGAAAAAAATTGTAGACACCAACCCTCGCAATTGGGACCAACTCTTACCCTATCTTATGTTTGCAGTATGAGAGGTGCCACAGGCCTCAACGGGATTTTCCCTGATAGAGCTGCTTTATGGCCGGTAACCCCGAGGGATACTCTACCTTCTCAAGGAAATGTGGGAAGAGCAAACTTCCCAAGCCCAAAATGTAATTCAATAGGTCTTACAAATGCGTGAATCACTAGATCAGGTGACCAGGTTTGCCTTAGAGAATCTGGAGCAGTCCCAACAAACCCAGGCTCACCACTATAATAAAGGAGTCCAGGAAAAAGTCTATCAACCCCGTGACCAGGTCTTGCTATTGTTACCCAGCTCTGAAAGTAAGCTCTTGGCCAAAGGGCAAGGGCCCTGAGTGGACGAACTCTTGGATCGGCTTGGAAAGGCAAGGTACATAACATTGGAATTAACCAAAGGATATTGGGAAATACCCCTTACAAAATATTTCTGGGAAAAAGCTCCCCTAGGGCTGTTCCATTTTATAACTGTGCCCTTCAAATACATGGGGTGCCAGTCACCTTCTAACGCCTGATGGATCGGGTACTGCATCACCGTGGTTAATTTGCAGCTGCCAATTTAGATGATGTAGTGGTCTTCAGTGAAGATTTTGGGTCACACTTAATGCACGTAGCATCTGTTCTGCAGTCATTGAGAGAGGCTGGGCTCACAGCGAACCCAAAGAAATGTAAATTTGATATGCAAGAGACCAAATACCTTGGGTATCTGGTAGGGAATGGGAAGATGCAGCCCATATAAGATAAAACCAAAGCTCTAGGAAAAACTCCCATTTAAAAAACAAACAAACAAACAAACAAACAAACAAAAAAATTGGTTTGGACCTTTTTAGGCCTGGCCAGTTATTACCATTGGTTTGTCCGTCATTTTGCGACACTAGTGGCACCATTGACAGACCTGACCAAGACGTCACACCGAATGTGGTACTATAGACACAGGAATGCCAGGTGGTGTTTCAAAGCATAACATACATTTTGGGGTAGCAGCCGATGCCCTGACTTTGCCTTACCATTTATCCTGCACACAGATGTGTCCATTGTAGGCTTGGGGGTTGTACTGTCACAGAACTTCCAAGGGTCAGAACACCCAATCCTCTATCTGAGCAAAACACTTCAGCTGTGGGGGACTAGGTATTCCACCACAGAATGAGAGTGCTTGGATATCCGCTGGGCAGTGGTGGCACTATGTTAATACCTACTGGGAGCCCCATTTGAACTCCTCACAGACCGCATTCCTTTGAAATGGATGCAAACCATGAAAGACACAAACCCCCGGATTATACAACGGTATCTGGTGTTGCAACCTTATGCCTTCACAATAAGACATCACTAGGGGTCCCACCATGGGAATGCAGATTTCTTCTCCCGAACAAGAGTTGACACTGTTTTGGGGAAGACGTCCTGACACCAATCTTTTCTGTGGGGGAGGTATGTAACAGGGTATACCAGAGCCTCTAAGGCCTTGTGGCCGTGCCACACCCTGCCCTAAAAAAGGGCAGTGCAGAGAGAGTGGCTCTGTGGGACACAGCCAATCAGGGCCCAGCAGCCTAGTATAAGAAGAGCTGCAGGGCCAGAGAGAGGTCAGTTTCTTGCTGGAGCTGTAGGAGTGTGGATGGTGTGTGGCTGGCTGATGGAGCTACAGAACCCTGGACAGGGCAGCACTGCTAGAAGCCAGGGAGAGCTAAAAGGAGCCCAGAAAAGGTTGCTGGGACTCCATTAGGACAAGGCCCTGAGGTAAGGGTGAACATGGCGCAGGGCCGCAGGGAATTAAACCCATGCAACATAGTTAAAGGGACACAGCAGACGGCTGCTATCTACAGGGCCCCTGGGCTGGGACCGGGAGAATTGGGTGGGTCCAGGTCTCCCCCCCCGCCTCCCATTAGCCACTGTGGGGAAGTGGCCTGGACAGTGAGGCAACCCAGAGGGGGGAACTGAACTATAGTGGCCGAGCTGGACAGCTGTAGCCAGGAAGCCCAAGAGGGTGAAGAAATTGTCTCCAAAGAGGGAGCCCTGGGGCGCACTGCTCTGTCCCTGCTCTGGAATAATCTGAGTGTGTGCGCAGGCATGCACACTCGGCCAAGCAGCTGCTCACAAGAGGTGAGTGCACCCTGTTACATATCAAAATTAAACATTGGAGTTTGGTCAGGACATTGGTGTAAAATCTGTTCCTTGCCCTGCTCTTGTAAGATGTTCCATGAGATCTTTAACAGCCATGGTGTCAAGGCCTAGTTTTATCCTGGGTTTTGATCTGATGGCATTGAAGTTCAAGGTGTCACTTTTAATCAGATAACTTTGCATTGCTCCCCACCCGCCCTGCATTGTGTGGGCTACTGTACAGCAGCATAAGAACAAACACAATGCAATAAAACCATAATAAAATACCACCCTCTTCCACTTTAACAAAAGATAGGGATTGAAATGGAAACTAATACAGTTAAGAACAATAGTAGTCATCATACAAATACCTTTAAGGAAAAACAAAACAAATTTAGTTTAATGTGGGAAAGGGCTGAAATTACACTGATCTAATGTAATGTCAATACTTTAGAAGGAATTACAATTTTCTCCTACCATTTTCTCACAGAAGGGCAGAAATGCTGAACAATAGGTTTGGAACATTCAGAGGTGGGTAGTGCCTAATATGGAGCATAAATGGGATGTAAGCATCCGTGGGATTGTCAGAAAGATGTTTCATTGGAGAACCAGGTGACTGAGCACGTTGGGGAGAGATTGCGTGTATTTTTGGCATTGTGGACATGACTGCGAGATACCCTACAGAAAGAATCACAATACTCAATGATGGGGGAAGGGGAAACAATAACCAAAAATGTGGAAATGGCCGAGGTGCTTAATGACGTCTTCATTTTGGTTTTCACCAAGAAGTTTTGGTGGCGACTGGACCTTTAACATGGTGAATGCCAGTGAAAATGAGGTAGGATCAGAGGCTAAAATAGGGAAAGAAGAAGTTAAAAATTACTTAGACGAGTTAGATGTCTTCAAGTCACCAGGCCCTGATGAAATGCATCCTAGAATACTTAAGGAGCTGACTGAGGAGATATCTGAGCCATTAGCAATTATCTTTTAAAAGTCATGGAAGACGGGAGAGATTGCAGAAGACTGGAAAAGGGCAAATACAGTGCCAATCTATAAAAAGGGAAATAAGGATAACCCCAGGGAATTACAGACCAGTCAGCTTAATTTCTGTACCCGGAAAGATAATGGAGCAAATAATTAAGCAATCAATTTCCAAACAACTAGAATATAATAAGGTGATAAGTAACAGTCAGCATGGATTTGTCAAGACCAAATTATATCAGACCAACCTGATAGCTTTCTTTGACAGGGTAACAAGCCTTGTGGATAGGGGGGAAGTGGTAGATATGGTATATCCTGACTTAAGTAAAACTTTTCAAACAGTCTTGCATGATCTTCTCATAAACAAATTAGAGAAATGCAACCTAGATGAGCTACTATAAGGTGGGTGCATAACTGGTTGGAAAACTATTCCCAGAGAGTAGTTCTCAGTGGCTCACAGTCATGCTGGACGGGCATAATGAGTGAGGTCCAGTTCTGTTCAATATCTTTATAATTGATTTACATAAAATGGGAGGGGTTGCAAGTGCTTTGGAGGATAGGATTATAATTCAAAATGATCTGGAGAAATGGTCTGAAGTAAATAGGATGAAATGCAAAGTATTCCACTTAGGAAGGAATCAATTGCACACATACAAAATGGGAAATGACTGCCTAGGAAGGAGTACTGCGGGAAAGGAGTCTGGGGGTCATAATGGACCACAAGCTAAATATGAGTCAACAGTGTAACAGTATTGCGCAAAAAAAAAAAAGCAAACATAATTCTGGGATGTATTATCAGAAGTGTTGAAAGCAATACACGAGAAGTAATTCTGCCACTCTACTCACTCTGTGGTGATTAGGCCTCAACTGGAGTATTGTGTCCAGTTCTGGGTGTCTACATTTCAGGAAAGATGCAGAGAAATTGGAGAAAGTCCAGAGAAAAGCAACAAAAGTGATTAAAGGTCTAGAATGCATGATCTATGAGAGAAGATTGAAAAAATTGGGTTTGCTTAGTCTGGAAAAGAGAAGACTAAGAGGGGACATAACAGTTTTCAAGTACATAAAAGGTTGTTACAAGAGGAAGGGAGAAGAATATTGTTCTTAACCTCTGAGGATAGGATAAGAAGCAATGGGCTTAAATTGCAGCAAGGGAGTTATAGGTTGGACATTAGGAAAAACTTTCTAACTGTCAGGGTGGTTAAGCACTGGGAATAGATTGCCTAGGGAGGTTGTGCAATCTCCATCATTGGAGATTTTTAAGAGCAGGTTAGATAATCACCTATCAGGGATGGTCTAGAAAATACTTAGTCGTGCCATAAGTGCAGGGGACTGGACTAGATGACATCTTGAGGTCCCTTCTAGTCCTATGATTCTATATTGCGGGGGAAGGGAGGGAGAGATCATAACAAGAATAAAGCACTGCTTAATTCAGGCTCTCTTGGCATGATCATATTAGGGTAGAGGTTCTGGGTTAATGCTGACTGACTTGTGGAAGGGAGTCTGTGCTCTTGCAAAATTCCTCCTGAAATTAGGCACATCATTCAGGGTGCTATAATACACACCCCTCTGTTCTGCATATGGGCTGAATTCACCATTAGCCTGGTGACTTTTAAGCTGCTATCCTTCCCATTAGCAGCCTTCAAAAATGGATAGGAAATAAATTCAATATGAATTCATATAGGAGCATTGTAGTCTACAAACACACAGAGAGATGAAAAGAGCACAGTATATTGTTGCTTAATTGAGCTATTGCTATGGAAATAAATCCTAGAAGAGAGTATTATATTCCTAGTCAATGATCTATTAAAAATCCACTTCTGAGTTCCTTGTGATATTCAGATCTGATCCAATTTTCAAGTCAAAGAAAAATCTTCATATTGAGAGAATCAATATCTTAGAATACTTTTCTACTTCAAGCATAGAAATACATTAGAAGTGCTTGTGAAGGTAAAAATAACTATGGAAATTCATAGACTGGCTTTGATATTTTTATGTATATTATAAAACAGAAAAGTGAAGGTTTTCTTTTTTCCCCCCAGGGATAAAAATATTGAATCTCACAGGGAAAAACTGAAAGTACAAAGTTGGGTTTGGCACTTGAAATCTCTAAAATGCCGTTAGTCTGTGTCAAGCAACTCACTCCTTGAAAAAGAGTAGAAGGAGACAACCGAAGTTTAGATAGCTCTCTTGAGAATACAAGTTTTCACAGTTGTCAGTTTATAACATCTAAACAGCATTACTTTGAGCAGCTAAACAACATTTGAAACATAATGTGACTTCAGTAGAATTACATCTGGGATGAATTTGGCCCTACACTTTTATTTGGGGTGGAGCACAGCTGATTTAATATAGTGTGAGAGAAAATATAGGCATACAAAGAAATAAAACCAGAGGTGAGCTACAACTTGAGTCTATTTGAAGCAGTTTTTCCACTTTACTTTCGTATTAGACTCAAGGCCAGCTCCCAAGTGTTTCCTGGGAAAATGGTTCTTTACTTTTTAAAAACACTTTATTTGGATCCTCAAAATGATAGAGAATAATGGATGAGGATGGCTGGAGTTAGAGAATTAGAAGGTAAAAGCTATTGATGTACAATTATAGTCTGAGCTAGCCAGAGATGGTCTTAGTCTCATCTCACACTGGTTTACATTGATGCGACTACTGACTTCACTGGAGTTACTGCTGACTTATGCCAGTGTAAAGAAGAAAAGAATTGGGCCCACAGAGAGCTCAGATGGAAGAGGCACAAGAATATATTCCATGATATATAATTGTGGCTCTCCAGCTCTATCATTCTGAGCACCACTTCATGAGAAAGCATTTTTCATTATTGAGGTATTTGTACACAATCTACAGTGGGAGTCAAGGCTGATATTGTCATAAATGTTTAGGGTTTTTTCCCCAGAAAATGTCTGGTAAGTTTGAAAGAAAAAAAAAAACGATCAAAAATATGTATTTCTGTTAACAGGCCATCTTTAGATTTGGAGGGGTCACCCGCACACAAACCACATTGATACGTGTTGTCTGTCCAGTTTACCTGATCGGTGGCTTCATGTAGATGTTGAAAAGGAATATATAGAAAATTGATACTTGTGGGACTCCAAGTGATGATTCTAGTGGTGGAGATGCAGTTTCCCATTGCTAGTGTTGGGTGTGTCCCTTCAGGAAGACCAAGAAGCATTTTAGTGGATTACCCTGGACTCCTGCTGCCTCTCTCAGGCAAGACAGCAATACCTCATGGTCAGCAGTGTTGAATGCTGCAGAGAAATCCAGGAAGCTGAGAATGGATGTATGCTCTCTATCCATTGACAGGAGATCATCCTTCCATGTAACTAAAGTGGTTTCAGTTCCATGTCCTAGCCTGAATCCAGATTGAGCTGGATCTAGAATATTTACCTCAGATGAGCTTGTAGGTGGCCTTTAGCTAGCTTCTCTGAGTTGGCTCAGAAATGGGAGATTTGACACCAGGAAATAGTTGGCCAGAACTTATATATCCAGGGTGAGTTTCTTCAGTATCAGTCACATTATTGCATGTTTGCAGGAGGAAGGGAAAATTCCTTTTCTAAATGATGTGCTGGCTTTTTCAGTCAAGAATGATACCAGTCCTTCATGACTATTTTACACAAGCCAGGAAGGGCATAGGGCAGATTCACAAGTAGTGGGTTGAGACTCCTTATAGCAGGGGTGGGCAAACTTTTTGGCCCGAGGGCCACATCTGGGAATAGAAATTGTATGGCGGGCCATAAATACTCACAATATTGGGGTTAGGGTGTGGGAGGGGGTGAGGGCTCTGGTTGGGGGTGCAGGCTCTGGGGTGGGGCCAGAAATGAGGAGTTCAGGGTGTGGGAGGTGGCTCTGGGCTGGGGCAGGGGAGTGGGTTGTGGGGTATGTGTGGGGGGGCTCTGGCTGGGGGTGTGGGCTCTGGGGTGGGTCTGGGGATGAGGAGTTTGGTGTGTAGGAGGGTGCTCTGGGCTGAGACGGTGGGAGGGCTGGTGGATCAGGGCTGGTGCAGGAGGTTGGGGCACGGGGAGAGGCTCAGGGGTGCAGGCTCTGGGCGGCGTTTACCTCAAGTGTCTCCCGGAAGCAGCGGAATGTCCCTACTCCGGCTCCTACATGGAGGTGCAGCCAGGTGGCTCTGTGCGCTGCCCCGTCCACTAGCATCGCCCCTGCAGCTCCCATTGGCTGTTGTTCCTAGCCAATGGGACCTGCAGGGTGGAGGCAGCGTGCAGAGCGGAGCCCCTTGGCTGCCCCTATGCGTAAGAACCAGAGGGGGGCCATGCTGCTGCTTCCAAGGGCCGCGTGGAGTGGCCCCCGACCCTGCTCCCTGGCTGGAGCACCGGAGTGGGGCAAGCCCTGGACCCTGCTCACCAGCGGGAACTCGAAGGCCGGATTAAAATGGCTGGTGGGCCAGATGCAGCACGCGGGCCGTAGTTTGCCTACCCATGCCTATAGCATATCCTGGACTTCTTGGTGGGCATATATCCTGAACTCTGGGAATGCTGGTAGGCTTTTGGTTGGTTGGTATAGGCAAAGAAGATTCATGTTGGGCTCCATGGGAGTTCCCCTTGCATCACTGAACAGTAGAATGGGTCAAAGTTTTATGTGGGCAAAACTAAATGTAGTGAGGCAGTGTGGCCTCTCCAAGTACAGACGGGATTAACACCCCTTGGTGGGTGCCACCAACCCTGCCCTGCCCCCCTCGCAGAAAGTGTGGGTGTGGGACAGGAGGTTTAAGAATAGGGCCCTGCAGCTCAATTGTGGTTGGACCAGGGAAGGAGGCAGATGTCCCTCACAGGGAGCTGAGCCCTCAGCAGAGCCCATGACTGGCAGCGGGGAGAAAAGGCAACCCACAGCCCCAGGAAATGAGAGACTGGAGGAAAGACTGCCTGACTGAGAGCCAGGATCCAGTAGCGATGGAGCAGCGACGGCAGGAACCAATAGGAAATAGGGAAACAAGATTTTGGTCCAGTTGTGTTGCCAGGACATGAGTCAGTGACCATGTTTCCCCGCTGACCCAGTGGTGGGATCGCCCACCACTGCTAGGACCATGGCCTGGCACCTGGTGGAGCAGGGTGAGTTCAGGTCTCCCTAACCCCAGCCCCGTGTATGGGCAGTGCACTAACTTTTAGGCCAGAAGGCTGGTGACATAGACTGTTTAATTGTTGCTGTTTGCCCCATCCAGGAGAGTGAGGGCTATAAACTGTTGAATTGCTCCACCCACACCAAGCAGGCCGGAGTCCTAGGCTATTGCTACTTGCCCCAGCCAGGAGGCTGAGGACCATAGACTGTTGAAATGTTTCACCCACACTCAGATCCTAGACTCTATTGTGTACCCCAGTCAGGAGGCCGTGGCTACCAGCTGACTGGTGGTGTCTCGATCCCTTCTTTTTGGAGACCTGAAGTGATATCTGGGTCATTGTGAAGCCGCAAGTTAGAATGACTGACAAATGGCCAATGGACATCCCCGACACCGCCAAGAGGGGGCACACTGACAACAAGAGGGAGGATGGTAACACTAATCCATGATCCTAGGGACATATCTTTTAATAGTACTGTCAAAAGAGCTTGAGCGAAATGCTGGTATTTAGTTCTTGCTATCAGTACTCTGATAGTTATGAGAGCAACTTATCAGAAAATTCCTTTATTTGCCCTCACGTTTATAGTTCATTTATCAAATTTTCGTTTATTCAACAGAATTTGAGTCCATGGTTCTATTGTATGACCTGAAAATACTGCACATTAGATGCAATCTCCTTGAAGACTGCTTAGTAAGGATATATTCTAAAAGATTCCTCCCAACAACAACAATTATAGCACTTTGGAAATAATAAGTTATTTTTCAGTGAATGAAAGTGATCAAAGCTCTTTTGGCATACACAGAGAAGTGAATTTAATTTCCCAAGATGCTTGTAGGGATATTAGAAGTTTCTCTCTATATATTTTATACATGTACATCTGACCCTTCCAAAATATTCTACACTTTTATTCCTCTCAGGTATAGTCCAACACATATGGGAGTGCCTCGGCCATAGGTGGGATCTGACCAAAACTGAATGTGGCAGAGGATTGCAAATGTCAGCCTAAGTCTCTCTTTTTGGATCATGTAAGGACATGTTGTGTAGTTCTTACTCCAGCAAAACAACATGGAAATCAATGGGAGTTTTGCCCTGTTGCAGGGGAAGGCTCTGTCAGCTTACTGCTGCTGGAGCCCTTCTTCACTGCAGGAAGAGAGTCTGCCAGCAGGAAGATGCTCAAGCCTTTCCTTGCTGCCTCTCCTCTGCCAGTGGAGCCTTTCACTGACACCTGTGGCTACACACTGCAATGTGGGTGCAGACTGCTTTTCACTGTGGCGTGTAGCTACACATACACTGCATGCCACTGCCAGTGCTGTGCAGTGTTAGACATAGGCTAAGCGACCAGAATAAATAGTTTTCATGGAATTCTACCACAAAGAGGAATGGTAATGTAGAAGCAGATGGAGCACACAAGCGTCTGCTAAAAAACAGTCTCCACGTAATGTACTTTTGCAAGGTACAAATTCATTGCTTTGGTAAGTCATACAGATTTTACATCAAACCTTGCCCCGATACTAGAGTTTAATTTGCCCCATCACCAAAACAAATATTTACCATGCAATTATATCCAAATCAGAATGTAGCTATCTGTTGAAAAATTGCTACTATCTGCTATGCTATAAAAGTGATAGATGAATAGAGCTCCAACCTTGTTTCATCCTTTATTATAACTCAATACCAAGCCCAGGATCAGATTTGCCACCCTCACTTTTGTTGAGAATTGCCTTTCTCTGTGAGTTATCTCCTCAACTGGAGTAAAGGTAGCAGAATGTGGCCCCAAATGAGGAAAACAAATATGCAACATTTGTGGCATACCTTAAAACTTTACATGAAGGGATGTTTTAAAAAGAATTTTATATGAATGGTTATGTAGCAACAGGGGCAGAGCTTTCATTCAAAGTTGCCTGAAGAAATAGACAAACATGTTATGGTTTGATGTGATATATTGAGTGTTTAAGGGAAAGTAGTTTGTACTTTTTTGATAACAAAGCTTTCATTTACTACATTGTATTGCTATGAAAACATCATTTGTCAAATCTTAAATTGAAAGCAATGTATGACTGATACCTTAAGTGAATCTATAATGAAATTTTGTATTTATCAATTTAAAATTGACTACACTTCATGCCTTTATTTTTAACCTGAGCTCTTCATATTAATGAAATAAGAATGGAAATTATTTCTTGAATGCTTTGACAATCAATTACTTATTTCGCCCTTCCATTCCGGGCACCAACTAATCAAAACACATTTAACCACAAATTGCTCCTGGAAACTGTCTATAAAGTAGTATGATAAAGCAAGCTGCAGGAAAGAGATACATACTCTAATAAACAGTGTAGATTATGTTTCTGATGCAAACATGCAGTGTTTTCCAAAATAAATTAGGCTTGGATGCTATCACTTTGTTGTTACAGATATATTTCATCTATTTTCTTTTTAACTTGCATTTTATTATCTAGTTCTTACAGTCGTCCCTTTCTGACCATCATTAAAGTAGAAAATAAATAGAGAGTAAAACATGTATTATAACCTCTACTATGGGAGCCAAATAAGATAACAAATGCCTGGAGTTTTCCATTTAATTTTACCCTCCTGTTCTAATTAATAATAACCTCAGGTCACCTATACATTCAAATATGCTACAGTGTGGTCTGGATCACAGACTAAGTCTGATGACTTCGTTTATATTTACCTGTCAGTTCCAGATGGATGAACCTTATTTTCACTTGTCAAAATGTGAAGACGTGAACAAGTATTTTAAACAATTACTGATAAAAGGGCCAATCCTACCACAACTTTTCACTCGGTGCTCATTGTAGTGCTTAGTGCAGTCCCACAGAATTAGCTTACTTATATTATCAGTGTTCATACATTTTTGTTAAGACTCTGTCGTCCCCAGTCACAGCAGTGTCAGAATGCCCTCCCCACTACTGAAGTGGTGGGATTAAAAAAAGAGAGAAATAAAGTAGTTCCTTAAAAATGAGGGTGTTTATTACACCAACAGACATAATAACTTACAATTCCAATTCCCCACAAAGCTCTTAGTGGTCTTGGTCCCCCAAAATCTTTTGCAAGCAGTACAGGCTTTTTTAACCAAGAGAACTCCTCCAGTTATGGGGATTTGTTCTATGACTGAAGTTACTAATGAACATAAGTCTTTGCAGGATCAGTAACTTTTGCTCATTAGGGTGCCTCACAATATAGCAGAACTGGCTCAGTCCACTCTCAGTAATGGGATAGGATTTGGAGACCCCTACTAGTCTCTGCCCTCTTGCCCAAGTCCCCTGTATGCCATAGAGCCAACTCCAATGTTGGGCTGCCTCTGCAGCCCTGTGCAGGTAGGGTTTGGGGATAGGCTGGGAAAGAGCAAGGATAGGCTAGGTAGACCCACCAGCTAATCCCCCCCTGAGAGGTGGGCTAGTGTAGCTTCAGTATCACTCCACAGCCTAGGGTGGGAGGATTTTTTTTATTCCTGGTCCCCACCAGGGGTGCTGAGACCCATTGAACCAAACTGTAAACCCTGTATATAATGGAAACCACTTCAAATCAGGGTGCTGCAGCATCCTCTACACCCCTAGTTCCAGCACCTATGTTCCCCACAGAACTCCCTTTGATCAAGCTCAGCTAATTAATGCTTACTCCTGGCATGTGCATGTGTTGTTGTGTGTGGGGGGTGGGGGGTGAGGGAAAGATTTCTCTTTAGATTTTAGTACCTGATGTTGGTGACGCAATTTTCATAATGCTGAGCAACCACATCTCCCTTTGGCAGTGGTTGCTCAACACCTCAGAAAACCACGTCATGGGAAAGTGTTGCAGAGAGAGAAAAAAATTTCTTAGCCTCCTGTGACACACTGTATCTCGGGGGAACACCCTGTGGCCCCATGTTCATCCTTATAATATGATTGTGTGGAATCCAATGCAAAGTTTCTCATGTCGGGTGTCACTGGAAGGCTCATGATGTACTGAGCATGGTTGTTATACTTATGTTATAGGTTGTCATTTCATGTATATAGTTATGAGGCTGAAAATGTGTCCTCATGGCTTAAAATAAGCCCAGGCAAAAACTCTCCAGGAGCAGAGGTCCAGGCAAAACTCTCCAGGAGCAGAGGGGCAGTTCACACCTCATCGGGGCATGTATGGGACAAACCCAGCCCAGCCTCACAGGAACAAAGCACACTGTCCTAGGCAGCAACAAAGGATCTGTTGGAGTTTCAAGTGAGTCAACCCCCTTCCCTTGGTCAGTTGGGGACTACGATGAGGTAATGCTCACCTGACTCTGAAGGGGTGGGGGGAAAGCCAAGAAGGAAGAAAGGATGTGATAAAAGGGAGAGATGTTTGCCATGCTCTCTCTTTCTCCCACCTCCAACTACAGACATCACCACCAAGCGACTGAAGCGCTGATCAAAGGGGGGAGCCTGGCTGAAGGGCAATCAGTCAGCCTGTGATGAGAAGCATCTAAGTTTGTAAGGGCACTGAAAGGATTAAGATCAGCTTACAATGCATTTTGCTTTTGTTTCATTTGACAAAATCTGACTACTGGTACTTTGACTTATAATCACTTAAAATCTATCTTTTGTAGTTAATAAATTTGTTTGTTTGTTCTATCTGAAGCAGTGTGTTTGGTTTGAAGTGTGTCAGAGATTCCCCTTGGGATAACAAGCTGGGTACATATCAATTTCTTTGTTAAATTGATGAACTCATATAAGCTTTCAGCATCCAGTGGGCATAACTGGACACTGCAAGACGGAGGTTCCTAGGGTTGTGTCTGGGACTGGAGATATTGGCTAGTGTCATTCAGTTGCACAATCCAAGCAGCTTAAATGCTAGTGAACAGCTCAGGAGTGGGGGTTCTCACAGCCGAGCAGGGTAAGGCTGGCTCCCAGAGTCAAGTATTGGAGTGACCTAGCAGATCACTGGTCCAGATAACGCCAGGGGAACATCACACCTTAGTCATGACATAGGGCTTCAAAAGCTACTGTAAACAATAAAACTTTTAAAAGGATGGCCATTACCACTGCTCTAACCTAGCTAGTCCCTATCCCCTTCATCACTCACATGTCATTTGTTTTCCAAGGTAACCTAAAAGGATGATGTGAATGGAAACTCAAGGACTTTGAATGCATATTGATCAAAATGGAGGAAAGGTTGGCACAAAACTCTTTTATGCAAAACTGCTGAGTTTTGAAATGCATCAGTAATATTTTTTCTTAAATATTTCCCCTATCTCATGCTCTAAAATTACAAAGAAATAAATGGTCCCAAATTAAGTTGTTGAACTGATGTTTACTAGTGATGATACACTTCTGAAAAGCTACATCCAACATTCATTTATTGTGGGACATCTGCTAAAAACTTTCTTATTGCTATTTAGGGAATGACTTCACTTAACTAAGAACTGTGAATCTAAATCCCAATAAAAAGCCAGTTTGGGAGGAATACTTGAACATTTATAATACAAAGACAAATGGGTTTAGTGGTGGTGGTCCCAAGCCTAATACTCTGTCTTTCAGATTAAAAGTGATTTATTTAATTGGATTGAAATAAATCTACCTTTACCATACATGCCCAAAGAACAGAATTATGCACTGACTACAAGCTGAAGTTATATTAACTGGCAGCTAAATAGTTACAGAGTAATTATATTATGGAGAAGGGTAACATATTTTCTTACATATGTCCTTCCCCTTCATTTTGATCTGTTTTTGTTTGGTTTGGTCTATTTGTCTTTTTTGATAGCTGCTATTAAACTCTTTTCTGCTGTCTAGGAAGAGGGGTAAACAGCTGCCTCAACAATTGATGCTCTTGCTGTTCCCCAGTAGACCATCTGTGTCACCTGCTACTAACAGATGCATGTAGCACTGTGAAAGCTTGGGAGAAAGAAAATGAGTGAGTAAACTATTTTTTGTTAAATAAAGCCCTTATCATACAGAGTTATATTCAGGGGAGATATTTTCAAGTGAAAACTGAGGAAGTTGCCATTTTTCACTTTGACTTTTCCCTTGAGTTATGCAAGACTCGAACAAAGTGAAATTAATGCATAATTAAAACTGGGTGAACAACTTGTAATGATTGTTTTGTGTGGCCAGTCTAGCCCCTTCATCAGTTCATAAATTAACCGCAAATAGATTTTGATTTGATGAATACATTCATTATTTGTAATTGTTCAATAAGTGTTTTGAATAAACTTTAGCTTAATGATTAATGGCAATCTGGCTGTTGTAACAGTAACTACTGGACTCTGTGGACACAGACCCCCATATCATATTTCAAGGAAATTAATCTTAGTTAACCAGGCCATGTGACTGGGGTCAAGAAGTAAAATTCACTCTTAACAGCACTTCTTGTTGCACCTTTAATACACTGTCATTCATCTAGTCAATATTCAAACTGGGTGACTGGTCACCTAGATTACCTGATATGGTTTTTCTTCCTGGACTGAATGATCTAAACTTTATAAACAGGAGAGCGGTATGAAAAAAAAAATCATACCGAGTTGAGGCTATCAGGAAGCCTAGGAAATTGTAGGACATTTTCCATAAGGAAAAATATTATATTTGGTATGTACATAGAGCCCTGGGTTTCTTTGTGACTAATAACAAGCCTTATTTTTGGGCTGTCTAGCAAAATTTACAGTCCATCTTCTCTTGTCACACCAAAGAGGGCATTAACTTTATCTTTTTATTCTGCCAGAGATGCCAGCATCAACAAATTTCCCTTATTCATCTCCTTCTTTTGTTCCTTTTTATATGCTGCCTCTTAGATTTGGTATTGTATTCCATGTGTACTTCACCAAAACACACACTTTCCCCATTCTAATCCCTGCTTTGTATTAATTTTTCTCATCATGCCCATGAGAAATTAGTTAAACATAATATTGTAAAAACAAAAGCAGCAACAACAAACAACCCCTGTAAATTATTTTCTCCTCTAGGTATCATAGTCTTCTCTATACCTCTTTCTTAGTCATAAAATTCCTTAGGATTTGGATGTCCTTTATTTTTGTCACATACACCTGTGAGCACATCAGCCCTTTACATAATGAGTAATCTTGCAAATAAAACTTCACCTACATGATTTTTCTCAGGAAAGCCAATAACAAGAGTCACAGTTAACAGTGAAAAAAATGTGTAGATTTTATTTTCAATAACATTCATGTCTCCCCCCCCCCTGCTCCCAGATGCCTAGTTCTAAGATTGGTAATGTCATGGTCCATTAGTAGAGCTATGCAGATTATAGTCAGGGAGATTGGGATCCATGATTTAAGTGGTGATATTCAGACCTGCTGCTGTGGAGGCCTCCAAGGATATACGTTCAGACCTCATGAAGCTCATGGCTGGAGCCTTCTCTGGATAGTTTCTAACTACACTAACGCCCTTCCCTTTGTGATTTCAGTGACTTCATCCCCCTCCCTCAACACATGCATGCTCTCTCTCTCTCTCTCTCTCTCCCCGCCCTCCACCCCTATTGGTCTATAATATTGAATCCCCTAATAAGTATATAACATCATGCTACACTTTTTCTATGTTTGAAAAATAAAGACAGACACTATGAAAGCTATTGTACATTATTCTCCTGTATTACTATGCTATATATTGCTGTGAATGTCATTGTGTCATCTTAATAATTATATTTCTGCAAGGGGGAGGTTGGAAGGAATTGCTTTGGTGCTTCTTCTTTGGTGCTTCTTCCACATAGGATTTCTGTGGTTTTCAAATTTACAGTGGCCATTTTGTTTCTTTAGTCCTGAGGAAGAAATCCCTTCATTGGGTAATGTAACTTTTAAAAATCTCTGTTTTCACATTGGCAATTTTAATGTCTGACTGAAATCAAAAGCAGACAAAGGCAGACTCTACAAACCAGATGTGAGTGAAGTTGAGTAATTGCCATATATTTTAAAAAGGAGTAACTCTGAAAGTCTGCTATTAGGAAATAATATTCCTGGTGATCTTTAGCACTTGGAACAAGCTAGATTTTTCGGTTCTGACATGATCAGAAAGATATTTTAAAGCTCTATTTAAATAGCTTATATACTGTGAAATGTCACAACTTTTTCTCCTGCGATGACAGTGGATTTTTGATATCTTTTAAATATGTATAATACAAAATGATATGGGTAATTAGTTGTGGAGATTGTCATCTAAAGAGCTCTTAATGGCACAAATGTGTGTGTATACACACAGCAATGGATGCTCTCAAAATCCTGACATTTAAACAACTTTAAGATGTATCTACTACAAACAAAACAAAACACACAAACCTACACACTTAAATTAATGTTTGTTTATTCAAATGTGCATTTTATTCAGAGCCAGATTAAGGCAGGGGCTTCAGGGGCTGCAGCTCAGGGCCCCAGCTCAAGGGGGGCACCACAAAAATAAATCACAGGCAGTGATCTCCAACTCCAGGCTGCTAAAAGTCCTGTGGAGCTCAGGCAGGCTGCCTGCATGCCGTGGCCCCAAACTGCTCCCAGAGTGGCTGGCTGCTAGCACGTCTCTGCAGCCTCTGGGGTTAGGGTGACAGTATGTCTCCATGTGCAAACCGCAGCCACTGGGAGCTGCGGGTGGCTGTGCCTGTGGACGGTCAATGTAAACACTGTCTCATTGCCCACCACTGAGTTACAGGCTTAGATTTAAAAAGGTAATATAAGCTTCTACAATAAGCAGCTCTAGATATCTTTTAGGGCTGACCCATGCCAAGCAGCATGGGGATCTATTGCTTATGTTTAGGAATCTTTGCCCATCAGAGCTCAGACAGCATAAAGATCACAGTTTCTCCTTGTCAGGGATTTTTTTATCCCCTTCACCCCAGATAGGATGAATTCATGCACAGGCCTCTCTCTCCTGGTTGGAGTAAGGAATGCAATCAACAAGGTCTTTGTCCTTTGACGCTACACATCTCTCATGCCTTCAGTGGACCACCTTGTGTGTAGGACGAGCACTTTACTTTAATTAGTGCTGCTTTTCCTGTTTGGCTAGTTACACAATTACTGAGGTTTAAAATGCAAACACTCAATATAACTTTATACCATGGGATACTGATATTATAATTAGGATTAATACATGTAGAATCCTACAAGCATTCCATAAAGTCTAAACACACTCCTATAACACCAATATCTATTTAAACTATACTAACCCACAGGTAAGCCAGACTGGTTTCCAGCTATGCATTTGTGACTGTTCAGTGAGGTCCTGGGTCTTGGCATCAGCTAGTACCTGGTCTGCCAGACTCACAATGGTCTTAAAGTTGCAAACCAAATTAAAAAGATTGTGAAAGAGCTTTGACTGCTCAGGTTGATCAGTTCTTTTGTGTTCATAGTGGTATTTTTGGGTCTTTCTACATTTCTACAACATTACTCTGGAAAAAAGACAACAACCTACTCCATTCTCTTGATCTGTCTACAGGTTGTAACTTTCACCTTCTTTTGGCCTTTGAAAGGATAGATGTCTATTTCCTCCAACAGCAGCAGCTTGATGCTGCCAGGACTGACATATCAAAATAGATTTTGTATTAATTTTTTTAAAAGGCCAGACCTTCACTTGGTGTAATGCTGATTTACAGCAGCTGAGCATTAGGCCCAATTGGTAATATACACAGAAGAGAACTTATAAATCATTCTTAAATATTAGAAGTAAGATATGAATGGTATGACAAACTCCTTTTAAGTGCCTATAGTGATATTACAGAATAATGGTACCTGTGCCAGTTTACATGGTCTACTACATGGCATATTATAGTAGACTTACATAGCACCCTTCATCCAAGAATCTCTTTATTTAATATAGCTGAGACTGCAATGGTCATGTTGGTCAGTGATCTCCATGTTGGTCAGTGATGGATGTGGTTCTTGTTTTTATGCTGCTATTAGATCTATTACCTGTTGCTGATACCACTGATCCTGAGGAGTTCTTGACCTGCAGATCCTTTTCTCTTGGATATATTTCAACAAGTAGTTTTGGGCAGTTGCTCCTCTTGCAAGAGAGCTCTCAAGTATAAGATGCCCCAGGATAGTGTACTGTCAGGATAGTGTACTGTCAACCTACCTTCTATTCCATGTCCATTCTGGACAGTTAGGAGGGTTAGTAAGGAGAAATGGGGTGCAGTGTTTTCACTATGATGATACCCGTCTGTATGTGTCTAGCTTGTCTGTCTCAGATGATGCTGTTCAATGCCTCAGCTTTTGTCTAACTTGAGACTGGGGCATGAATGAGAGTGAGGTGCCTGATGCTCAATCCAGACAAGATTGGAAATGATGATGGTGGGTTGGGGGAAACAACCAGGGGAGATAGCATAATTAATATCAATCTTTTTGATTTGAGGGAGTACGTCCACCATTAATTGTTTATAACTAAGGGGTTTCTTTAGATCTCCATCTGTTATTTGACAATCACATTACAGCAGTAAGCTATTCATCATCTCAGTGTGACTAGGAAGTTGCAACCTTAACTTTAGGATGTAGACCCTGTCACTGTTGTCAGTTCAATGTTAGACTATTGCAGTGCACTCTTCCTGAGGGGCTGTGCCTTGAATCCATTTGGAAACCAAGCTCTTGCAGAATGTTGGAAGCTTGCGACACCAGTGCTTCAGGATCTGCACTGGCTGCCTGTCTCTGGGTGAAGTTTAAGGTGTTGGTTATAACCTATAAAACCTGCAAGGTCCTGGAACTGGCCTACCTGAGGTGTTGCCTCTTTCCTGGAGCCACGCTACCACAGGTGCCGTTAGCACAGGTGCTTGATCTAGATCTCTCTTATGAAAGAGTGAACTGTCACATGGGGGAGGAAAGAAATAAAACCAAAGCTGCTGATTCCAAGTAACCAATCCTCTCATGGTATGTCTATACTTCAATGTAAGCCCAGGGTTAGTGAGACTTGAGTCAGCTGACCCATGTTAGGAAACCCTGAGAGTGAGTATCTGCATTGTATTTTAACCCAATGGTAAGACTTTTCTAAACCATCCTTGAACCTAGGGCTCAGATGTCCACACTGCATTGCACTGATCCAAACCAAAGTAACCACATCCCAGAGTCCCTAGTGCCACCTCCCAATGTGGCCACTCTAGCCCTAGGACTATGGTGCACTGTGCGAAAACTTTATTGCCCACCCTGCACATTACCAGGAAGCAACTTGCTTTGTAAAAGGCTTGATAGTTTGTTCTGCATTGCAAAGCCAGGAGGCTGTCTGATAGAGTGCTGGCAGATTGGTGATCAGAAGAGAATGGGAGAATGGATTAATGCTGACCTGAGCTGGTGCCATTTGCAAAGGGGGAATAGCTCCCATTTTCAATACAGTAAATTGCAGATTGTTGGAAGAGAGAGAGCAAAGGAAGTTGTCCCATGGAATTGTGGGACCCCTCTGGCTGACTCCCGGAACCTGAGTCAAGCAGGACTGCATCTACACTGCAAAGCAATATGGCTTGAAGCCTGGGTCCCAGCTTAATTCCAGCTCAGACCCTGCAGCCCTGAAAGGTCCTGGGACCCTGGGTCAGCACAATTGCAGTGTAGATGCAAGTGGGGTTAGACTTGAGCCCGGGCTCAAGCACGAGCTTATGTTCCAGTATAGACATACCTTCAGAGGCTGCTGAGAGTGGGAGGGGCCTGAGTCTATGTAAGCCAGACCCAGATCATTCCAAGGTAAGAGTGAAGGATGAGACAGTTCTCTAGAAAACTAGGAAGATGGAGAAGTGCCGGGGGAGAGGGAGAGAGTGATCTAGCTCCAGAAAGAAGCGAAAAAAAAGAGACAAACACCTGCTGGGAAAAATATACTGAGTTTGGTGAAACTTGGGCACAGGCTGCTTCCCCTGAAAAATGTGGACTTGCCATAGAGGTAAGAAAATTATGGGAAGTGGGACTATAGACATTGGGTGTAGATGATGGTAAACTAAATACTGATTCACCCTTTTATATATTACTACATATTCCAGGGCTCTGTTTTTTTTCTTCAATACCCATCTGCCCCCTCCCCCTCTTTATTTTCTTCTAAGGTGGTCAGGTCATCCTAGATCACCAGATGATAGCTTGGTGACATCCCTCCTATAAAAGAGAGGGGGAGGCTGCTAAGGCATTCTCTTTGAGAGCTCCAGGCCTCTGGAACTTGCTCCCACCTTGGTCCAAAATATCCTGAATTTGGTGACTTTCCAGGCACACTGCAAAAGACCTCTGTTTGAAAGGCTAAGTGTACACTCCCATGACAATAAAGGAATGGGAATGAGTTTCTGTAGGTATCTGGCTGGCTGAGTTCATGTTGGAATTGTTTGAGTGGCGCTGGATTTTATTATGTTGTACGTTTAATTAACATTAGGGTGCTGAGTGCTTTGGGTAGGTATCTTTTCTCATTTTAAATCTAAATAAACAAACATTTGCAGACACTAATGAACTAAGGCTCACCACAGTCCTGTGCGGGAGGATAAGTATTACTATCACCATTTCACAAATGTGAAAAACTGATAGCAGAGGGTGATTGCTTGTGGTCATATAATGAATGCATGTCAGAGACAGGAATAGAACGTGCCTTTCCAGGCTCTCATTCATAAACCTCAGACCCAGGACTAGCCTCCTAATATTCTGTCCTCTCCCTTATTATAATGTTAATTTATATTGGTTAATGAATTACATTAAATAATGTGTTAGAAGGAGGGAAAGATGTAGCCTAACTCAAAGCTTTATTAATAGCTGAAAAGAACTGTAATTGGTGTGTGTGGGTGGGAAAGATTTACTGGCAGTACCATTTCACCCCATGACGGCTAAAAATGTCTTTACTGACATGAGGAGGTTGGTGAGCAATGAAGCCTGAAGAGTTTACCACTGCAATCTCTAGCAATTTATTAACATTAAATGTTCAACCGCTTGCTTAAAAGTGATTATTTGACAAACTCTGGTAAGCTATGATGCATGTAGGCAATTTCCTTTTGTCTAATGTCAGCAGTAGTCACTACATAACCTTACAAATAATTTTGCTAGAAGGTCTATTTGGTTTCCCACTCATTAAGTAGGTAAACTGCAATTTCATTTGTATCAGAATTGGAGTGTGGAGGAGCAAAATGAATATTAGCCAGAGGTCTCTCTTTATTATTATTATTTCATAAAATTACAGTTGAGTTATACTTCTTTCAAAATGAACCGTCTCAGGCAGACTTCCCTGCAGTATGCAATTACCTAATTGTATTTTCAGCTGCAAAAAAGGGTTAACTTGACTACCTTACCATAAAATAGATGCTGAAATGTCAATTCCCCATTGTTAAATAATGGTTTCTGATAATCAAATAAGTCTGTTGGGCTACCTTGGAGCCTATTGTTCTGAAATTCAATTTGAAGCATATATAAATTGGTGTACTGCCAGGAGTAGCGCTCCTGGAAATCTCAGTGGATCTGGCCCCATAGATTTCATTACATTTAACAATGGCTAGTTTTGCTGCAGAAAAGACAAATTGTGTTTATGAAATGATGGAATGTGTATCCCTTATCCCTGCCGTCATCCCAGCCGTAAGGTGTTACCAAAAGGCAAATCAAATTCCTCCAAACTGGTTTGTAGCCATGGATTTAGTGTCAGGTTCATAAACCTGAATTTGTAAATACTGTTAGGCCTCTAGAGAAAATCTGGGATGCTTTCATATTCTTTCTACTTTGTATCTCATATGCTACGACCCAGGGGTGTTCTGATAATTATTTTTGCAATTTAAATTCCCCAAACATACTCATTCAGTTGTTGAAATTTGCTCACAACATTTTTTCTTTATTCCTCTCTAGTGTTTGCATTAGGATATAAGCTATTCAGTTCTGTGCTTGCTTTAGCTATCATGTTTCCCATTGCTATACAGATTAGATTCATTGCTTATATTACCCTTTCAATAACCAAAAGAATAAGCAATAATGCACAGCATGACATGGCTGGATTGTGAGCTTGGAGTGCCATTACATAGGGACAAATCTCTCGATTACACTTGAGTAACAGCAGAGCAACACCACTGAACTCAATGGGAGTTACTCCTGATTCTTGTCAGTCTGAGGAGAATCTGACCTAGTATGTCTATACCAGTTCTATTTGTTTATATGGAATTCACTGTGATTTACTATACTTGTAGCTGACATTTATTTGATACTCAGGAAATGAAATATAGATCCCTGAGGAGCCACTGGCAAGCTTGAAAACCTGTCAGTGTTCAAACTCAGGTTGAGAGAAAACAGAAGATTTTCATTTCTTCCTAATCACTTTTTAAAACTATGAATGAGATCCCCAGCTGATGTAAACTGTCATAGCTCCAGTGACTTCAGTTTACACCAGCTGAGGATCTGGTCCACATGTTATTAAGCAGAACAACTCTTGGTAATTCTTTTTGAACAATTGGGCCAGATCCTCAGCCAGGTTAAATTCTACATTTATTTTCTGTTTTATATGTATTTTAAATAAAAACAATTTTAAATTTTCAACCTAAACTGTCCAAAGCCAAAAAAGTCTAGAATAAAGGCCAAAATTATCATCCTGTGCTTGCTCCCATTTTTGCCTTCCTACAATAGGAGGGGTCTCAAGCACACCATAAAAGCTGTATTTTTTGGTCAAAACTCCCATTGTAGGCAGTGGGCATTGTGCCAAAGGAAAACAATAGCATAGGGCCTCTAGCCACTATTAGCCTAGTTCTGCTACCCAGGTCTAGAATGTACAGGTTGAACCTCTGTAGTCCAGCACCCTCGGGACCTGACTGGTGCCAAACCAGAGAATTTGCTGAACCACGGGAGGTCAATGCAGAGTGCCAGCGGGTCTCTGTAGGCACGGGAAGTAGGCGTGAGGGGGGCGCTGCAGCACCCAAAGGCTTTGCGCCCAGCGTGGTCCCCTGCCCGGGGGCCCCATTGCCACCCGGGGTCCCAGCTGCCAGCCCCCTCCCGGAGCTTGAACACCACAAATCATCTGTTTGCAGTGCTCCAGCAGCGCTGGGAGGGAGGAGGAGGAGTTGGTAAGTGCGGGGCTGCTGGTGCGCGAGAGATGTGGGGGGCAGAGGGGGAAGCTTGGTGCCAGTGAATGCGCCGCAGACACTAATTTTTCCCTGTGGGTGCTCCAGCCCTGAAGCACCCACGGAGTTGGCACCTATGCCGGACCACAGATGTTGCCGGACCAGGGAGTGCCAGATTAGAGAGGTTCAACCTGTACCTTGCTTTGTGAGAAGACCCATTAGTTTCCACAGGACTTCTCAAAGAGGAAAGTACTTCTTGACATAGGTAAGTGTGGCAGAGTTAGGCTCAGTGTAACATGTCTAAAATGGAGTTTTAGCTTTTGACCATGAATCTGCAGTGAGCTTTGTACATGGAAACCATCAAGAAGCTCATTCCAGGATGGAGGTTTTTGAGATGCTGAAATTTTAAAACTAAAAGTCTGACTAAATTTAAAGTTGCTAGAGAATCTAATAGGAAAAGACTTCTAAATTTAAGGGCTATGCTTTCCAAGGGTCTGTGCCACTAAATGAAGTACTTGCATGAGTGATAACAGCTATAAATAGTGTAAGCACTCACATCTCTTTTTTCAGAAGAGGTGCAGCTGAGGCGCAGATGTGTTGGATGTGTCTGGAGAGGTATGTTGGAACTATGACCAAGAAAATTTGCTCTCCATGAAATCTTGAAAGGCATGCAATTGGGCACCAGTGCCAACTGCTATGGAAGAGTAAATGTCACAGGGTTTAAGTTAGTTGATGACAGTAGTGTTTCTTTATTTTTATGTGGAAAGTCTACAATCAGATTGTGACTTCCTTTAATTTTATCATTGTTTAATTTTTTTCTGAAATAACTTTTCATTTATTTATTATTTTTTGATGGATAGATTGTGAATATTCAAAATTTAAGCAATCCTGCTTAATTGTGATTTGGTCAGATAAGTCACATGTTCTTGTTCCTTGATTGAGTAAATGAGCACAAACTTTGGTGTAAATACTTGTATACCTAAGTTACTGCAAGTAGCTCTTGGTACCTCACTACCAAAGCAAAAAATGTAATAAATGGAAGACATTCAGGGAAGAGCAATAAAAATTTGGGGGTGGATTGAGAGATTGACTCTGTGTCACCTATTCAACAAAGTATTTAAGCACATGCTTCATTTTAAGCATGTATTTAATTCCAATGGCCAAAATTAAAATGGTAACAAATAAGCATGTGCTTCACTGCTCAGCTGAATTGGGGTCTGAATGAGGAAAGTTCACAAGAACTAAATATTAGATCTGGCCAAAATCCTGAACTTCTTTCCCATGAGAAATTCTGATATTTTGAAATTTGCTTTAATTCTGAATTGAGCCAAAAAGCTGAAATATCAAAATACGTATTGGAACAGAGAGTTCTTAAAAAAAAAATCAGAAACATTGACGTTGAAACAAAACACTTCAAAGTTCCTGAATTGAAGTGTTTTGTTTCAGCCCAGTTCAATATTAATATTCTTTGGGAGGGGAAGGTGTCTCCTGTCTGTCATATTGGACTGTCTAGTATATGTCTGGTAACGCTTTGCTTCCTGTTGGTTGGTGAGAAGAAGCATCCTTTTTTCCCACCCGTCTAGGTTCTGTCAGAATTATATCCTCTGTATACTGCTGGATTGTGAAAGTGCTCCATTCTCTTATCATCTCTGTCTTTTGAACCAGATTAATTCTATTCTCTCCCTACCTGCATCCTGACTGCTGACAGGGAAATGGAGTATTGTGATCTCTTTCTGTAAAGTGCATCGATGGACCTTTTCCCCCACCTCATAGGGGAGGATTCTTTAGCATCTAAGCCAGTGGTGGGCAACCTGCAGCCTGCGGGCCTCACGCAGCCCATCAGGGTAATCTGCTGGTGGGCCGCGAGACAGTGTTTACACAGACTGTCAACAGGCACGGCCGCCCGCAGCTCCCAGTGGCCGCGGTTCGCCGTTCCTGGCTAATTGGAGCTGCGGGAAGCGGGCTGCAGGTTGCCAACCACTGAAGCACTGAGACTCCCTGTCATTGCTGTGCCTGAAACACATATGGAGAGAAGGGAACAGAAAGTTTTGGAGTTTGTTTTAATATTTCCAGCAAACACAACGGATGTACAAAGCTGTTGCCTATGTTGATGTCAAAAAGAAAGTGGAAATGTGAAAATTAAAGCTAATGTCACAGAAGAGGGGACTCTTGAATTAAATGGCAGCTTGTACTTACCTCCCTTCAGGGGGCATTTTAGGTGGTTAGTTCAAACTACCTGATCATTGACAACAGGCAAGTTGTACAGAGGAATAGCAAAAGATTCCTTGCTCTAACTGCAGGCTAACAGGGTGCTCCTAGGTTTGCAGGTCCTTCATACTTGGGTAGTTTCCACTTTGAATTAATGTGAAAACTTAGATAACCCTGGCAATATTTGGTGTGTTTACAATAATGATTTTCTTAGGAGCCAAGGATGGAAAAGTGTTGCACAGAAACAACAATTCCCACCTTCTGAGAGCCCAAAGAGAACCTGTGTTTGCCAGCGTGTTAAAGATTCCATAGTGTAATTCCAGGCAATAGATTCCCAGCTGCCTTGTTATATTAGAAAATTTAAATTAGTTCTGTTGATATACAAGTATTATTTTATTTAGATTACCTGTTACATTATGCATTTTGAATTCAGGATCCATATTTCGTCATATGGAAATTGATACTGGATTTTATTTTTTGCCTTTGTTTAAAAATCAGGGCATTTTTCTTTGTTATAATGTGGCTAATGACCAATATGTACCAAAGTAAAATAAGTCCACTGCATTTTAATAGCAATTATATTATAACATGAACAAAACAAGATAAAGGAATTAAAGATTCTCAGAGGGTTTTTTTGTTTTGTTTTTTTTAAGTAGTTCTTGTTTCAGGTAAAATGTCTCTGAGAATACAATGTCTGAACAATGAAAATAATTAATGTATTAAGTGCCATTGCTTGCAAATGAAAACCCGAAGTAAAGTATTCTAGCTCAGTAAAAAAATAAATCATTACTCTTTTAACCTGTTTCTTCTAGACATATAACATATTAAGAGGTACAGTGTACTAATATTGGATTATTAGAATAAGATAGTTTAATAGTAAGAAAATCACATAGTCATTTGTCTTTGCCTGTTTGGACCACACAGGAGAATTTACCAAATGCAATATGCCTCTTATTTTTGGAAAGTCCCATATTTATTACCACATTGCTTCATTTTTTACTGTGGATAGGAAGTGTGAGCATAAAAAACACATGTGCTATATATAATATGCTATTCTGGTCCTCATGTCACACTCATCATAATGGCATATGAGCACCACAATGAGATACTGGGACAGACCCTCAGCAGGTATGAATCAGTATAGCTCCAGGAGGGTTTGCTCCATTATCAAGGATAACCCATCACTGCAGTGGCTCAGTACAATTGTAATGAATGATACCAAGTATCAGAGGGGTAGCCGTGTTAGTCTGTATCCACAAAAACAACGAGGAGTCCAGTGGCACCCTAAAGACCTTTAAGAGTCTTTCAGGTGCCACCGTACTCCTCGTTGTTTTTGTAATGACGATTTCAGGAGGAGGAATTCCATCGTGGACTGAAATCTGAGCTATACCTTTGCATTCTGGTGTGCATGAGCCAGCACACTTAAATTCCCTCTTATACTATCCAGGCTGGTTTTAGGATTAGGGGAGGCCCCTCCCTTCACTCTCTCCCTCCCACTTAAAAATCTTCTGGCTTTCCATTCCTCCTCTTTGGCCCCCAATCTCTCAGTCAGTCTGATAGCAGGAAACCCCACTGTCCCGTCTCAAATTTCGGACTACCCTGCCATTTGGCCTCTTTGGCTCTGTGTGTGTCACCCTCAAATGCCAGTTCTATATAATATTTTGTGTGTGTGTGTATATATATATGTATATATATATATATATATATATATATATATATATAATAAATAAACTTTTGGAATGAAGTGATTCCTAGTGATGTTGCTATTATACATGGAGAGATTGTGTTAACTGCCAGCCCAGGTTTTGGGCAGATTTACTTGCTCCCCAAAAAGCACATACCTTTATCTACCCACCTGGGTTTAACACATGGTTGATTATAATACTTTGGGAAGTTCTTCACTTGTGGAAAATTAATCCAGAAATTGTATTACAGGTCAAGCAGTGCTGCTAACTAATCATGTCATTCCCTGCCATACTGCCCTGAGGAATGTAAGGAGATATTCCCAGGAATAACTTCATGTATTGGATTGGTGAGTATGATAAGAATGATGTTGGACATCCTCCAAAGTGCATTCAAATCAATTGGAAGATGCCCATAGACATCAACAGATGTTGGATTGGGAATGTTTTGAACTGTATTTGCCGTTAGCCCTGGTTAGCAGATACTTCAAATCCTGTGTCGCCCTTTTACTTTACTGTATGTTATAGGCCTCACTCTAGTTGTATGGAAAAGTACCAGAATGCATGCTTCCATATACATGTAGCATTAACTTACATATATTTGCAATAAGCAGATAATTTTTTTCTAATTATATTGCCACCAAGTTTACTTTTTGCAAAAGGTTATGCAAGCTGGATAGAAATATCAGACTACTACCTTTACTTCTGTACAGTAACTTCCAAGTATATTTCACATCTAAATAGCAAGTCAGTATTTCACAGTGTAACTGCCACCAGCTGACACTGAGAAGCAAAAATATCAGACTATGACAATCTACAAATTGACAGCAGAGGGCACCCGTATCCTGCAATGCACAATAACTGAGTTGCCTTTCTATGTAAATTGTACCATAAATCCTTATTTGCTCCTGCCAGCTTAATGCAAAGAAGCCCAAGCAAGATGTCATTTTTAATAGATCTTTAAGGTTGAATATTTTTGGTGTTGCAAATATACATTTGTTATAAAAATTCAATTTTAAGCCTATCATACCCCCTTCCTCCACCAAAAAAAAAAAAAGCTGTTCATCAAAATACATTAGCTATACATTTCCTAAAGACAATCTGTTTTTAGGGGTTTATTGTTCATTTTTTTATTGCACTGATAAATTCCTATAATATTGGTAGCTATTTATGCTTTTTCAAGCATCAGTATGACAATCTAATTGTGATTTCTATCACAATCATTTTAATACAATGTAACAAGCAATCCTGAAGAAAATGTCAGTTGAAGTGTTGCATCAAAATATTAACTGCTTCTTTGAAAATGACTAAGGTTGATGTGAGTACAAGACTCGTATATTCACATATGTAAATATAGTCTTAGATATGTGTATATACACATGTAATAGCTATAATATCTATATCTATACTAACGTGTATCTATCTTAGCACTAAATATGTACATAAGTGTAAAATATTCAGCCCCAAATCCTGCAACTGGCTCTGGATAGGTGTGAGCCCCTTTGCCTACCTGGAACCTCTCTGACTTCAGTGAGGTTCTGCATGGGCTCAATGATCTACCACCTGGAACCACTCCCAGGATTAAGGCCATAATATGTGTATGTGAGTACATTATACATCATTTCAGTGCACATACTTATATGTATTTTCATTAAATAAACATTTATTTTGTAGTGTGTTACGTTAGCTTGGGTAATGTCTTCACTGGATAGAGTGTAGGAGCAAGTTTGTTCGTGAAAGTGCAAGTTTGTTCATCACTTTGCACTCATGATGCATGTTCAGAGAATGACTGACTGAAATCATAATCTTGCTGAAAACTAAACTTCAGCTAAATAGTAAGTAAATCCACTGGTTATTTACTCTGACTTCTTAATTTATTGTTACCTTAAATAAATATAGTTTTTTGTATGTTGCAAATAGCACTCATTCAAGTATACTGATCTTTGGCCCATTCTTAGCTTTTATGGCACACTCATCAACCTAGTCTCCTAGAAGTTCAAATGTTGGCCTGGTCTAAACTTGTAATAAGATACCTCCCCCCTTAATTGGTATGCATAGAAAATATTTATTTAATAAATAATTGATGAAAGAAGATTATTTTATCTATTCACTAGACTCCAGAGTAATATATGTTCATTAGTAGTAGATGAATAACAGTATTTAATATTCTTTGTTTACAACAGAAGGTCACATGGAAGAGTACATGAATATGTAAGTTGTAACCTTCACACTTTGTCAGTTTTAACGACAGTAGAGTTGTTTCCCTCATATATTCTGTCTTGTGTTTGATTTCTGGCTTTAATTAAAGCAATTAAATTCACTCTCAGTTACAGCTATAAATGCACTATGATTGACAAACATGGATGTCTTTTTTGGTTACATTTACACTTTTTAGTTAAAAATATTAAATTGCTGATTAAAAATGTAAGTAAGTTATTAAAAGGTTCATCTCCACTCACAAACCATAGAATAAAAATGGCAGATTACAAGTGGATATAGAAGTAACCAAAATCAAGAATAAATTGTAAGTACAGTTTTGAGGTTGAAGGACCCCACTTTATAAATACCCCAAAAGGAAATGATGGTGGTTAAAAGTGAAGTTCCACATTTTGCTCTCTTTTACAATGAACATCTGTGGAGTTACTGCAGGTTCACAATGGTGTTACCTAGCACTAATATCTCTAAAAACTAGAGGATTGCCTTTCAGCTCTATCTCTATCTTATCTGAAGGAACTCAAATGTGAAATTGCAGGACTACTAACGGTCATCTGTAAGCTATCATTTAAATCAGCTTCTGTACCAAATGACTGGAGGATAGCTAATGTGACGCCAATTTTTAAAAAGGGCTCTAGAGGTGACCCTGGCAACTACAGGCCAGTAAGCCTCACTTCAATATCGGGAAAATTGGTTGAAACTATCGTAAAGAACAAAATTGTCAGACACATAAATGAACATAATTTGTTGGGAAATAGTCAACATGGTTTTTGTAAAGGGAAATCATGCCTCACCAATCTCCTAGAATTCTTTGAAGGGGTCAACAAGCATGCGAACAAAGGAGATCCAATGGATATAGTGTATTTAGATTTTCAGAAAGCCTTTGACAAGGTCCCTCACCAAAGGCTCTTAAGCAAAATAAGCAGTAATGGGATAAGAGGAAAGGTTCTCTCATGGATTGGTAACTGGTTAAAAGATAGGAAACAAAGGGTAGAAATAAATGGTCAGTTTTCAGACTGGAGAGAGGTAAACAGGGATCTGTACTGGAGTCAGTCCTATTTAGCATATTCATAAACGATCTGGAAAAAGGAGTAAACAGTAAGGTGGCAAAATTTGCAGATGATATAAAACTACTCAAGATAGTTAAGTCCCAGGCAGACTGTGAAGAGCTACAAAAGGATCTCACAAAACTGGGTGACTGGGCAACAAAATGGCAGATGAAATTTAATGTTGATCAATGCAAAGTAATGCACATTGGAAAACCTAATCCTAACTATACATATAAAATGATGGGGTCTAAATTAGCTGTTACCACTCAAGAAAGAGATCGTGGAGTCATTGTGGATAGTTCTCTGAAATTATCCCCTCAATGTGCAGCGGCAGTCAAAAAAGCGAACAGAATGTTGGGAATCATCAAGAAAGGGATAGATAATAAGACAGAAAATATCATATTGCCTCTATATAAATCCATGGTACGCCCACACCTTGAATACTGCGTGCACATGTGGTCGCCCCATCTCAAAAAAGATATATTGGAATTGGAAAAGGTTCAGAAAAGGGCAAAAAAATGATTAGGGGTATAGAACAGCTTCCGTATGAGGAGAGATTAATAAGACTGGGACTATTCAGCTTGGAAAAGAGGCGATTAAGGGGGGATATGATAGAGGTCTATAAAATCATGAGTGGTATAGAGAAAGTAAATAAGGAAGTATTTACTCCTTCTCATAATACAAGAACAAAGGGCCACCAAATGAAATTAATAGGTAGCAGGTTTAAAACAAACACAAGAAAGTATTTTTTCACACAATGCACTGTCAACCTCTGGAACTCCTTGCCAGAGGGTGTTGTGAAGGCCAATACTATAACGGGGTTCAAAAGGGAGCTAGATAGATTCATGGAAGATAGGTCCATCAATGGCTATTAGGCAGGATGGGCAGGAATGTTGTCCCTAGCCTCTGTTTCCCAGAAACTGGGATTGGGTGACAAGGGATGGATCACTTGATGATAACCTATCTGTTCATTCCCTTTGGGGCACCTGCCATTGGCCACTGTCAGAGGACAGGATACTGGGCTTGATGGACCTGTGGTCTGACCCAGTATGGCCATTCTTATGTTCTTCTCTTTCAAGCATTGTTACATAGAGTAGGAGAAAGAGCAAAGTGTTAGTTACTGGAATCAGTCAGGAATTTTCTGTCAAAATGTTTTTGATGTCAACTGCGGTTTCCACAAAATCAGAATTTTCTGTGGGAATCACTGGAGTGCATCATGGGAGATGTAGCTTGGCTGGTTGAGGAGCACAAGGGCAAGAGGCACCTTAATAACCTATGAGGCACCAAGGCAGCTCAGTTTCCATCACAAATTTTAATATTTTGACTCGCCTGATTTCAGAATGAAAACAAAGGTCAAAATGTCAGAATTTCCAATTTCTGACCAGCTCTAAAGAACTATGGTGTTGCCAAGGAGGAAGAAACAGTTCCAATGAGATGTTTGTCTGCTCTGAAGGGAGATAAAGTAGACCATTTACAGCCAAAATGGCTGCCCCGTTAAGACTTTTTACTAAGTTGAATGTCTCTGGTACTTAATAAGGAACTAACAATTTGTTGTTCTTTTTTGTCTACTGTAACCCTGTTATTCTTGCTGCACTAGAAGTACCATTTGGAATGACAGGGGGCAGGTCAGTTTTGGGGGGAGAGAGAGAAATGGGACACACTGCAAAATAAAAAGAGAGTGAACACCAAGGAATGAGAGAAAAGAGTTGTTTATCTATCATCTAGGCTTTTCTTTTCTCGCTAATCATTTCGGTATCTTCCATCTTCTTCTCCAAAGGCAGAGCTGGAAAAAGGTATTGCATCTTTATCTTACTTATGAACCTGTTTATTGGCTTCCTTTCCTCATTAATAACATGCTGAAAATGCAGTCTTCAGCTATTCCCTTTTTGCAGTATCCTGTCATGTTCTCTGTTTTCTAACATTTAGCCACTAGTCAAGGGATAACAACTTATTTCCTTTCTCTTAAGTTCAAAAGAGTGAACCGAACAGTGCAAACTGTGCTTTATCACTTGATTTTGATTTACATTTCATTAAGTCCCTTTTCCTCCATACATTAGCATTTCCTTCTCATTTGCATACCATAGCATAAATATGCACGTATAACATTGAATGTGAAGGAGTCAGCTAAAAGAGGGCCAAGCAAAAATTACGCATATTTAAAACCAAAAACAAAGAAGTGAAATGCATTATAGCCCTTAAATGAGCAGTTATTTACAATATTGGATGAAAATGTCAGTTTAATAATCTAGGGCAAAATTGTACCTTCCTATGGAGATACCCATGGGAGAGGGATAGAGGAAATGCTGCAGAGAGATTTTATGGTGTTTAGCAAAATTGTCTCCTTTTGGGAGAGGAATTTATTGGTCTGCAGAGGAGGTATAGAATACTCTATCCTCATCTCACTGATCTGATCTAAAGCTGGACAAAACATTTCAAAATTTCTCATCAAAGTTATATGTTTCCACGAAAAACCCTCCACATTTTTTTGCAAATGAGATTTTTCAGTTTTCAATAAGCTCTAATTTTATACAGACCACAGCAAGATATGATCTGGATCTTAAATCTCTTGTCTAAAATAATAATTCCTATGACAGCTATATTCATTAGAATCTATATTAAAGCCCATAACTTCCAGGGTATTTGCAATAAATCGGCATACTGGTTACAATATTATTTGCAGCTGAGAAAATTGTTAAATTTTTAGAATAAGACATTACATTTCCCTGTGGGCAGCTATTCAAAGTGCACACAGGGCCACAACTGGCATTCTTCCTGGAATTTGCTGTAGAGAGATCAACATCTGAATGAATATGCAGATTGAAATGACCTCTCAAGTGCAAACAGTGTTCCTCCAGGTCAGGGTTTAGGAAGATCAGTGTGGGAAATCCTGCTCTGCTTCTGCCAGTACTTTACTTATTTGGTGAATAGTGACTGCTGTCCATCTGCACTTTAACATTTTGGACAATGCTTATTAAGAAATGAAGATTGATTTTCTTTTAATACTCCTTTGCTTTTGAAACAGATGGTCTTGAAAGGCTCCTGTAAAAATGTTATAACTCTTAAAATCATACCCTATATACAGCAAGGTTAAGAGATAGAAAATATATATCCATCCTTAATTTAGACTGTGTAGTGGTATAAATTACTAGTTTTCTGGTGATGTGCATTTAAATTCAATTTATTTCACAAGTACAGCTGACCAAAAACCAAAATGACTATCCTGTGTGAGATTCTGATATTTTTGTTTGTTTGCCCTGATTCAAAATATCAAATCCTTTTAATCAAACAAAAAGTTCTGAAAACTTTTGATTCAGAAATGTTGACATTTTTCATGTTGGCGTATTCATTTGAAATAATTCATTTAGTCATTCATGAATTGAAAAGTTTCATGCATTGTAGGAGTTCCATGAGGCACAATGGTAGCTCTGCCTCTGGCACAGGCCATGGTGCAACATGGGATGTGTAGTGTAGCCGGAGAGAAAGGGAATACAAGGGATCCACAACTACAACTGCTGTGAGGCATTGCAGCAGCTCATGCAGACGCAAAGATTAATTTTGACCCCAAACTGAACATTTCAATTTTTTTCCGATTGAAAATTCAGACAAAATCAGTCTTTTCAACAGAGAACATTGATTATGATGAAACCCCATTTCAGATGGATTTTTTTTTCCCAAACAATTTATGACCTGGCCTGTTTACAAGGAAAATGAATTACATTAATCTAAATTGTAACACACAAAAATCCCTGTGTGCTGTGACATAGTTGTCAGTGTCTGCGTTATAATAAAGACTCCTAAGTACTGTTTCTAGTTTTGCCACTGACTTCCTGCAGTGTGACCATCTATAGCAGTGCTGGGCAACCTGCGGCCCGCGGGCCATGTGTGACCCGTCAGGGTAATCCACTGGCAGGCCGTGAGACAGTTTGTTTACATTGACCATCCTCAGGCACAGCTGCCCGCAGTTCCCAGTGGCTGTGGTTCACTGTTCCTGGCCAATGGGAGCTGCGGGAGGCGGTGGTCAACACGTCCCTGGGGCCTGCGCCGCTTCCTGCAGTTCCCATTGGCCGGGAACGGTGAACCGCGGCCACTGGGAGCTGCAGACGGCCGTGCCAGCGGACGGTCAATGTAAACAAACCGTCTCACAGCCCGCTAGCGGATTACCCTGACGGGCCACGTTCAGCCTGCAGGCTGCAGGTTTCCCATCACTGATCTATAGTTTTTGTCTAGACTAGGATTGAAGGTGTTACGTTAGAACGTATGAAGTAGCACAATTAAACCTAACTTGAATAGTTTAGCACTCATCAAAGTTGATAAGGTAGTGTATACTTTGATGAGTGCTAAACTTGTTAGAATGGTTAACTTAGAAGTCCCTACACAGCATATAAATTCTAACAACCCCACATCTTTAAATCCTAGCCTAGATAAAGTTTATAATGATCGTTTTTGACCCCACAGGCAAGGTGTTGCTAGATCTGTTGTGGCTCAGTGCTGTGGGGTTTTTGAAGTCTATATCTTGGTATGTCAAAATTTATGGATATTTGCAGAAAGGAATACAGCACACTCCCATTTATTCACATGGCCTAGGAGGCATCCAAAATTTCAGATAACCAGGCGTTCGGATAAACAGAAGTGGTAATTTGAGCTGCAGTTTCACGGATATAGAAATATGAAGGGAGCAATGCTGATATTTGTTTAACACTTTGCTCTTCAATAAAGATTAAAAAAATCAAAGACAAAAATAACTTAAATTTTGGTGTTTTAATAATTTAAATTAAAACCACTGTGGGCAGTTTAATTCTGAACTATTTATCTCTTAAAAAAAATCCTAACAAATCAGTCTGTTTGCTAATATTTCTTTTTTGCACAGCCTTGTGAGGTAGTTGACACAATAGCAGAATCTGTAAATATCTGGTTTTCTAACCAGGTAATCCCTTTCTCCAGGCAGTTATCAGCCTCAGTATCAGTCAGGATTTTCACATCACACCATTGTACAAGTACAAAGCCATTGATTAGTGCTAGCAGGCACTAAAAGGCTAATTGAGACTTTATTAGCAGGTAATTAACACCGGGCTACATGAGGGGCTACATGAAGACTAAAGTTCTCAACACCAAGACAAAAACCAAACTTGGGTTTTAGAACGTATGGACAATGTACGAAACAGGTAAGCTAGCTCAGGTCACAGCAGAGAAGAGCTGTGGAAGCCGAACTGAAAAACCTGGGGCACAGTTGGGGAACCATTGAAAGACTTGCCAGAAACAAACAGGAGTGGAGGAGCTTCATCACTGCCCTAAATGCCGCAGGCGTAATAGGAACATGATGATGATGACGACATGAGGGGAGACACATGGATAACTTTGGATTTTCGGATAAAGGAAATTTGGATAACTGGTATTATACTGCATTTAAGATGCTGCATCATGATTGTTGCTGATAATTTTGTATAGGAAATGGCTAAGCTGTCTCATCTGTATTTTGGTGGATGTTGCTGAAATTTAAAAGGTGAAGAGAATCATAGAATCATAGAATATCAGGGTTGGAAGGGGCCTCAGGAGGTCATCTAGTACAATCCCCTGCTCAAAGCAGGACCAATTCCCAACTAAATCATCCCAGCCAGGGCTTTGTCAAGCCTGACCTTAAAAACCTCTAAGGAAGGAGATTCCACCACCTCCCTAGGTAACTCATTCCAGTGTTTCACCACCCTCTTAGTGAAAAAGTTTTTCCTAATATCCAACCTAAACCTCCCCCACTGCAACTTGAGACAATTACTCCTTGTTCTGTCATCTGGTACCACTGAAAATAGTCTAGATCCATCCTCTTTGGAACCCCCTTTCAGGTAGTTGAAAGCAGCTATCAAATCCCCCCTCATTCTTCTCTTCTGTAGACTAAATAATCCCAGTTCCCTCAGCCTCTCCTCATAAGTCATGTGCTCCAGCCCCCTAATCATTTTTGTTGCCCTCCGCTGGACTCTTTCCAACTTTTCCACATCATTCTTGTAGTGTGGGGCCCAAAACTGGACACAGTACTCCAGATGAGGCCTCACCAATGCTGAATAGAGGGGAATGATCACGTCCCTCGATCTGCTGGCAATGCCCCTACTTATACAGCCCAAAATGCCGTTAGCCTTCTTGGCAACAAGGGCACACTGTTGACTCATATCCAGCTTCTCGTCCGCTGTATCCCTTAGGTCCTTTTCTGCAGAACTGCTTCCTAGCCATTCGGTCCCTAGTCTGTAGCAGTGCATGGGCTTCTTCCGTCCTAAGTGCAGGACTCTGCACTTGTCCTTGTTGAATCTCATCAGGTTTTTTTGGCCCAATCCTCTAATTTGTCTAGGTCCCTCTGTATCCTATCCCTACCCTCCAGCATATCTACCACTTCTCCCAGTTTAGAGCTGATAGACAGGCACATGAACCAATCAGTGCAACAACCAATCAGAAATTGGATGATCCTGACTGACCATTGTTGGAAGTAATTTTGTAATAAATCAGCTTTAAAACTGTTATTGCCTAGTACTGTGTGATATCTAAATGCCAGTTCAGAGGAGGGGAGTACAAGAAGAATGATGAAACCAATTTCACCGAAAATATTACATTTTTAAAAAGAACCAGTGAAATTAACAAATCACTTGAACAGTCTAGTTCACTTTTTTTCTTTTAAACGGGTATAATAATTAGGGACTCAGGGGTTTCATGCTTTTTCAGTCACAGAATTAGTGACAGAATCCACCACTTAATGCAGAATTGCACGCCAGAATCTCAGCTCTCATTTTTGAAAAAAATTTGTTTCTAACACCTTATGGTTGGAAAGAAAACACTGAAAATTTAAACCAAGTGTAAACCGATACGTTACTGGTTCCCTTAGTCTGCAGACAACCTGAAACAATAGCTGACAGGAACAAAATTTGTCGAATGCATTCCCATGTTGTAAAAACCCAGTTAAGTATTTAATATGGGACGTCTCTCCCTGGCTATAATCTGAAGAGTAAAATAAGAAATACTTGTGTTGGTTGTTGGATAGCAAATACTGATTGTTTTGTGTTGTACAGATTTGCACTAAAGCATTTGACACATTTGTGTAATTGATCTGTTGTCCTAGTACAACCTTTATGAGGGAACCTAAATAGAAAGGATAAAACATGAGAGTTTATGCCCTTCGCCTCCCCCCCCCCCAAACAAACAAACAAAACAAAACCCCAAACCCTTGATTTCCAGCTTGCTATATACTTGAAAGCCAAAGTATTGTAGGGTAGTTTTAATATCACACACTTTGTAACTGTAGTGTTGTCTTAAACGAGTGTCTGAAATGTAAATGAGTCACCACACTGACAATGACCTTTTAATGTTTAGTAAAGGGACAAGAGGATAGAGGTTTCTTGGGGTCTCTGAGGGAGGATGTAGAACTATATTCAAAAAGTTTTGTAAGGGATACAAGTTGTATGCATTTAAAGTTTTCATATCTTTAAAGTTGACAAGTTAAACCAAAGAAATAACCCTAAAGATAGTTTGTATTTAGAATGAGATACCTGTTGCAAAACACTAAGCTCAAGGCCAGTCATATCATTTGCTAGTTAAACAGGCTTTCTGCAATTCTACTTCCTTCCAAGCTGTCATAAACAGACAGTTAAGGGTTAATGCCTCTTTTACCTGTAAAGGGTTAAGAAGTTCACCTAGCCTAGCGGACACCTGACTAGAGGAACCAATGGGGGGACAAGATGTTTCAAAAGGAAGGAGGGAAGTTCTTTTGTTTTAGTTCAGTTTCAGTTCTGGTCGGAGAGGCAGCGCCGGCTCCAGGGTTTTTGCTGCNAGGTTTGCCGAGGGGAACATCCTCTTGTTTTGAATCTGTTGTCTGTGAGATAAGCTTGTATGCTATCTCCCAGAGGTTTTTCTTTTACCTTTCTTTTCTTTAATTAAAAGCCTTCTTTTTAGAGACCTGATTGACTTTTCCTTGTTTTAAGATCCAAGGGTTTGGATCGGTGTTCACCAGGGAATTGGTGGAGGAGTCTCTCAAGGCTACCCAGGGAAAGGTTATAGTACTTGGGAGGGAAAGATTTTGGGGGAGAAGACAGAGTTTCCCAAGTGACTCAAATATTTGGGTGGTGGCAGCATATTGATCTAAGCTGGTAATTAAGTTTAGGAGTTCTCATGCAGGTCCCCACATCTGTACCTTAAAGTTCAGAGTGGGGGTGAAACCTATGACACAAGCATTTATTAGTGTCCATGTCAGCATCTGGGTTTTGAACATTTTGTTGGGTCTCTGTAGTAACAACTACAAAATATTTTCTTGTTGATGGAATCAGTTGGTGCCTTGTGGAATTGAGTGAAGGTTTGTATTCATGTAGGAAAAGCTTAAACTGAGAGAAATTAGTCTCTTGACATCCTCTAGCCACAGAGTAAATTATTGACTAAAACAGAGAAATGAGGAGTATTAAGAAAAAAAGACTGACTTCTAAAATGATATATAGATAGAACTCCCACTGGAATTTTCATCAGAAGCAATGAGCGTGTATATATATATATACACACACACACACACACGTGTATATACACACACACACAAAACCACACTAACTAACCACTTCAGAACATTCTTAGGGCAAATTTTCTGTAGAGATTTTTTTTTCTCTCTCTGTTTCTAACTTGTAGAATAATTTCATCTCCTTAAATATAGATAGAAACCACTTTCTCAGATTTGGAGGGAGACAAATTATTAATCACTATTTGCAATATAAATCCATACCATTCTTTAGGACATTGATTGCAGATTTAAGCTAATACCAGTTATCCAAATTTTCACAAATCCTACAGATTTCCATCGTTTTTAGAGACTGTGTGAAAAAGCAGTTGCTTTCAGCTCAGGACTTTTCGGCTGAGTTGCTTGTGAATGCACAGTGCCTGCCTGCATACACTACCCACATATACTAGTGTACGCTGGTGGCTTTGAGCTGCAGTTCCCATCTGCTACCACTTGAAACTGCTATTGTTAGGTCTGCTGCCTCCTTTAAGGCCTCTGTCTTTCTGTATGTGTGTTTGTATATATGGAAACATGGAGTATCCCAAAGGGAGATCCCTGAAGAGCCAGACCAATGGACACCAAGATGTGGCACCAATAGCAGGGAGCTAGTAGAGAGCAGTTCCTTGCCAGCTCCAGCTATTCTCTTCTCTGCTACTATTGGACTTCTGCATGGGAACAGAGGATGAGGGAGCATGGTGTAATGCTCTGGCTTTGGGTATGTGCGTGCATGACAAGGCCTTCAAAAGATTACAATATCTTGATTAAGAAAAGTGGCTGCATTTAGATCAGGCTTAGCTAGCATGTGTCAATTAAACTCAGTCTGCTTTCCCGGTTAAGGCAAACACTAACTGGCTGGACCACAGGGAGATTGAGACAAATATTTCTATTACCTACCAAGAAAGCTCTTCTTTAGCTCCAGTAGACCTTGTGCCTTCAGAAGCTGAAGAACCAGGGTTTCAGTCTCATCTCCCTCAATGTGTGTGCAATTCATGTAGTAATTGTTGATAGCTACATATAATAAATTAATTGAGAGACTATGGAAACCAGGGCCTTGAAAAAGGAATGAAGAGGAGAATGCCTAAGGAAATTAGAAGACAATACCTGATGAGCAGAATAGTGGAGGGAGCTGAGGAGAGTGCCCAAAGACTTGCCTCTATATGGATGAGGGCAAGGTGCAGAATGAGCACAGAAGAGTTCTGAGGAATGTGTCAAATTGTCCTTCCCATCAGTCGGTAGGAGGAAGAGGTTCCTTTATCTATCTATTTATTTATTTAGTATTCATTGTGTACATTTCAAGTTTAATTTTGAACCTGAAAATCCATGCATACAACAAGGACTAAGTGGGGAATGTGGATGTTTCCAGCTGAGGGAACAAAAAGCAAAAGACCAAAAAACAAAATGTGAGGGTTTTCTTTAAATCATTATTTTTGAGACAGTATTTTTTGTCTGTCTCACCATTTTTGAACTCATGAGGCTGCTAATCCTATGGAATTTCCATTCATCTCATCTCTTAATCTCATTCAGAAAGTGTCTAGTACTAATTTAGACCACTTTGTCTTACTTGAAGGGGCAGCTCTGTGTTTGGGAAATGGGTTGAGTATCATCACCCCACTGGGAGCTCCAGAGAGCAGGACCATCCCTAGAGGGGTGCAGGGCTCGGGGTGGAAGTGACGGATTCGTCTCTTCCGGGACTGACCGCACCGGCCAAACGCATCGGCCCGTGGGGCCCAGAGCGGTCACCCCGATTCGCCCTATCCAAGGGACAGCTCTGCCAAAGAGCATAGTCTGTTTGCCATCTGAGAAGAAGGTATAACCAGCACTGTTCCTCTGCAGGGGGCTACCTCCACCAGCCTGTGTGGAGGAGAGGCAGAACTATGGCCACATCCATTTGGGAAGAATAACACCATGGGCTCCAGAACTGCTCTCATGTCTGGCTTTTATGTGTAGGAACTGTCGGGAGCATCTTTGAAGGTAATTAATAGAAGCTCAGAACAAAGTATTCATGTATAGGGAGACAGGAAAGACACTTTGACAAACTACCTTCACACATCATAAGGTAGATCTTGGAAGAATTCACTTATCTTTGCCCACTGAAGTTATAAAACTCAGCTGGCTTTAGTAGTCATGAAGAATAGTTATATTCATACACAAAACACTTAATTGTGAAGCAGTTTGTTTTCCTTTTACAAAAGGTAAACACATTATAAGTTAAACTGCCTACCAATATATACCTTTTCCTGCTCTACCCATGCACCTCACTATTGCCACAATTACTGTGCACCACAGACTCCACACAGCAATCTTAACACTGCTCCATTTTCACCCTTCTGCACACACACTTTTACCGGAGGAAGACAAGATGGACCTAGAGGGGAAGAAGCGTTGCAGGACAAGATTTTATCCATCAGCAGTTGTGCATGAGCCCTGTCTGCTATAGGATAAAATCTGATACAAAAGCATATTTGCTCATAGAGAAGATTTTGTCCATACATGTGTCCGTGCATGCACTCAGCTCCCATCAGACAGGTTGTGAGCACCCCATCCCCTTTAACCAAGAAAGTTTGCCTATTCGAACATAAATACTCTCCATCAACCAATCAGACTTGTATATACCTGTCTTCCTCCCTGCCATGAACAAATCAGGTCTGCATGAATCTGCCCCCCTACCTCCCGATTCCCCATCGCCAATGAGACTTGCCTTCACCCATCCCCTAACAAGCAACCAAGCCTACATACTCCCAGTCCCCAGATTTGTAGACACAACATAAACGTTCACGTTAACATGCAAAAATGGCTTTAAAAAATAGCCACAATTCAACACTTCTAAAATCCCTGTTGTGCTAGTTCTCTTCAGGATCCATCTCTCTGCCAAGAGATAGACTATCTTTATAAGGAAGGATCAGTCAACAATGAAAAACAAGGACAGAAAAAAAATTCAGCAGACCCTGAACTTCAAAGTATTTAAGAATTTATGATGAGAAACTAAAAAAATAAAATAAAAAAAAATCACAGAAAATGCAAAGGGCATAAAAACAAACTGTAGAAAATTTCAAATTTAAGTTGTCTGATGTTATTGTTAACAATATTTAACACTTATTCATAAGGATATTTATCAAAATTATTTGCTTTGCTGAACTGCAAGTTTTATTATGCATGTGTGAAGTGAAAGCACGAGTATGGTTGCATATAAGATATTATTTTTTTGTTCCTCTCAAATTGACTTCAATGCTGACAATAGAGAAATAAGGTTATATCACTTCATAGACTCGATACAGTTCATTTAGTTTTGGATTTTGCTCTGTTATGCATTTTGGAGGGACAGTTTGATTGTTTCACTTGTTTGTTTTTGAAGATCTTTTATCTTTAGAGGCTTAGCACACACTACATCACATTATTTGTTTCATATTAGTGCTTAATATTATGCACCAAATTTGAATTGTTTTAGGAGTTGTAATTTCCCCAATAAAGCTTCTTAATATAACTATGCTGCTTAGTGTAAACTTTATGCTATAAAACAATTTTACTGTGGCTCTGCTTACAAATGCCCACATTTATGAAATGCACCTTAAAATGTCATATCAAAGTCAATACTTTCTGGTACAGTATTAGCAAGAAGTGGTGCTGTGTTTTCTTTGAAATTATAAAAGCCCTTGGCTTAGGAAAGAATATACTTACAGAGCCTCAATGCGCTATGGAACTTTGCCTCTGATCCAAAGCTCAGTGAAGAAAATGAAAAGATTCCAACTCACTTAAATGGGCTTGAAATCAGGACCCAAACTAATTTGAAATGCCACAGGGTTTGATGCCAAAATAGCTTGAAATGAGACAAGGTAGAGTTGTGTAGTTAACTCACAGGTAGGGAAGGCATTTTATATTATTCCAAAAAGCACCCTCTGCATAACTGGTTCCTGTGGGAATCCTCCTGTCTATGGTCTCTGTTAGCAATATTAACTTGCTAACAGAGACCATAGTTCTGGAAGCATCAGGGATGGGAACTGGTGTGTACTGTATGAAAGTGGCTTCTCCTTTTTAGACTATAGTAAAAAGAATATTTGATGCAATGAATGGGCAAGAAAAAAAAGGGAAGGGTTGGAAGGGTCTGGTTTGTAAAATAGATGGGGAGGGGATTGTGAAAATGTTTGTGAAATATTATTTTTGTCACTTCATTTTTGTCAAATATTTCCAATCAGTTCTACAGCTGGGAAAAAGTAAAAGCTGATAGATTTAAAAGATTCTGAATAAAATAGTTTCAGAGAAAAGAGAGTAGGAAAGTTTGTGGAGGAAAAAGGAACAGCTGGATTAATCAAACTACCAGTTGTGTTTTTTGTGATCAGTGAAACACAGCTTGATGTTTGATTGTTTTTTAAAAAAAAGAATACTTGGGGGGAAGGGAGGCGAAGGATAGAACTGACTGAATTCTTTTTTGACTGAACCATTTTCTGTTGGAAAATTCAGTTCCATCTAAATCAAAATGCTTCAAGAAATTCACCAAAACTTTATTGTGGAGAAAATCTGGGGAACAGTTCCAACAATGTTGAAATGTCTTATTTAATCATTTTTGGAATTAAATCTTTTGGGTGTTTTGGTTTTGAAATGACTTTGTTTTGATTTTTTTTAAAAATATAATAATATAAAACAGTCTGAATTAGTGGTTCCCAAACTTGTTCCACCGCTTGTGCAGGGAAAGCCCCTGGCGGGCTGGGCCGGTTTGTTTACCTGCCGTGTCTGCAGGTTCGTCCGATCGCAGATCCCAGTGGCCACGGTTCGCCGCTCCAGGCCAATGGGAACTGCTGGAAATGGCGGCCAGTACATCCCTTGGACCGCGCCACTTCCAGCAGCTCCCATTGGCCTGGAGCAGCAAACCGCGGCCAGTGGGAGCCGTGATCGGCCTAACCTGCAGACGCAGCAGGTACACAATCTGGCCCGGCCCGCCAGGGGCTTTCCCTGCACAAGCGGCAGAACAAGTTTGGGAACCACTGGTCTAAATCAAAATTAGATATTTAAAACAAAACATTTCAATTGATCCAAAATTATTTTTTTAGAATTTTCCTTCTCAGAGAATTTATAATTTTTCAGTTTTAATTTCTATTCAAAATGAAGTCAGATTTTGAAATCTCAACATGCTTCACAAAACAGAATTTCCATCCTCTGCACAGCTCTTTTGGAGGAAATATTTCATGAGTTGATCAGGAGCCAGCACAAATTAAGAGTAAAGAACTTGCTAAGGGCCTGAATCTGTGAGATACTTAAAATGTCTTTAGGGTCTAATTCAACTTCCATTGAAGTTTACAGGAATCTTTCTGTGATGTCACTAAGAGTTGGACTAATTCTCTGACTGTTTAGTCTGACAATGGTTAGCAGCTTCACTCTTGCAAATAAGCAAAGTCAGAATTATGATAAACCAATTCTGTGATCATTTCCATGTTTATGACAACAAAAAGGAGATACTGGACAATGGACAGACCTTACAGAGTCACATACACAGGATGATTATTTATGTGAAGCAGAATTCACTCTCCCAACTTAAAATTCCCCAAACCTTTCTTGTTAGTGCTTCCTCTTTCTCCTTTCACCTCCTCTGTCTTAGATTCTATTCCCTCTCCCTCATACCTGTGTTACTGTACATCAATCTCCTGCCACTGTTTAGATAATCTTGCATCTGATTTCTTAGATCACAGAACCCATTGCATAAACAGTAGTTATACATTACATGCTTGATCCTGAAACATGCTCAGTGCCTTTAGCTCCAATTCACTTTACAAGATTAGAATATAACAATATTTGATTTAACAATATGGTTGGGTTACCTTAGAAATTGTCTTGCTTGCATTGTGGTAGCATTTAGGAGCCCCAGGCATGGACTGGGACCCCATTGTGCTAGGCACTGTACAAACAGGGAGAAAAAGATTTATCTGCATCTTTTTGATATGGTTATTAACATCAAAGGATAAAAACTTTGTTTGCAAATAGTTACTCCCTGGTAACTATTCTCTCATCTGGCCAAAGATAACATCATCCCTAATACATATGCACGTGTTGGTAATTATGTGCTTCTGAGACTGAAATGTGCCCATTACCATGCACACTGCCAGACATTTAAAAGGCTGGCTGTGTTCAAGGTTAGCAGACAGTATCCAGAAGATATACTTTCTTTAGCCTCCAGTTGGTGGGAACCTATATCTCTCCTTTAAAACTATTGGTAAATCTGCAAGTTGAACTTTGTATAAGTACCCTATTCAGATTGTTTTTCTTTTGTGTCTGAATATCCTCTAAAAACTGACCTGAATATAACCTACTCATTTTTTTAAAAGTTTAGTACTGAGAACAGCACCGGTTGACTTCCCAAGAGACTGAAATCCTTTCTTTATCTACAGAATAGTGGCACTGCAGGCTTCCTAAATTGATCATTAACAACTGCACCAACCCCACAAAATCATTTCATGCAAGTTGCTAAACATCCTTCGTTTGTTAATGACTTTTTACTTGTGCTGACTTTGAATTGCTACTCTGGAAATAAGAGGTTCCATTTCTAGTCTCCTGATTCAACTAGTCCCTCAGAATATGTTTAGACTGGTAGTGAAATGGAGGTTCACTGTGTTCTAGAACCCTAATAACCCAAAGGTTCTCTTTTTTCATTAGCATAGACACCAATCTGTTCTCTGCAGCACCTCAGTGGGTTGGGAGCCCAGCTGCTCCTGAACCTCTGTGACTTTAGTCTGCTTGTCAAATCCACCCATTTTCTATTATCCCCATTGAGATCTCTCAAGATGGACAGAGAGGATTCTTTCCTGGAGATTAACAGTCAAACAAAACTATTGTTTATTGAAGAAATACATTAAAACAAAAATACACCTCTACCTCGATATAACGCTGTCCTCGGGAGCCAAAAAATCTTACCATGTTATAGGTGAAACCGCATTATATCGAACTTGCGTTGATCCACCAGAGTGCGCAGCCCCGCCCCTCCGGAGCACTGCTCTACCGTGTTATATCCAAATTCGTGTTATATTGGGTGGCGTTATATCGAGGTAGAGGTGTATATTTAAAATTCTCTGACCTAGTCACACCTGAGGGAAGCCATATCACAGCGACACTTTTTCTGGTCTGCCCACACAAATTGAGTATCTGTTCCCCACCCCCAATTCTTGTGGATGACAGTCAACTGCAGTAACCACATGGGTAATCTTTCTCTTCCTGCAGTTGCCTGTCTCATTCACTATACACCTATAGCTTCTGCAACAAATGAAATAGGGTTCCCACAGAAAACACTCTCATTGACTACATGACCCTTTTATGTTCACTATGCAACATCCATCATGCAAACTGAATTTAAGAACAAACAAGTAGTTGAATGTGAAATCAATTGGAAAATAACTTTGTTATGGAAAATAACTTCAAATGTAATCACGAGAAGCTATATATAGTATAAACTTAATTGAAATTATGATCAGTGTAATCACTATAAACAATACCAGCAATATAATTGTGCACAACTATATCACAGATGCACATTTAAACATTGTTAAATGCATTTATTTGAGGCACCTGAAGAGCTTTAAATAGGAACATCTCATTTGGAGACACCTGGTGCTGATTAGCCACGATACGTCAGTGGTGGTAATTCCGATGATATTTTAGTAAGTCCAATTTCCTTAAAAAATAATTTCAAAGAAAAGCATCATAAAGTATGTAAAATTAATTGTGTTGATTTTAAATGATAGGTATGTTTGTCTATTGAAATTTTTGATGAGCTGTAAAGTGAGAAATAGTTGCTAATTCAAGGGAAAAGATAAATGTTGCCTCTATAACACTGTTCTGTATAATCCATGCTTCCATTTCTGAATTGTCAGATGACCTACAGTATTAATATGACCTTATGAAAATACTATAGTACTTCGCTGCCTCCTTTACAAAATGAACATGAGGAATTTCAGCCAAGTTCCTACCTTATAAATAGGTTAGCTAGTACAGTTGACATATTGGGGAACTGCTTGCCAGAGAATGGTTAAATAGTTGGGGATTTAATTGCCCCAGAGACAGAAAAAAGATCTTGTATTATGCCAACAGTAGCAGATGCTCTCCTTTATTATAATCTATACCATATATGTAGTGTTAGCATATCTACATATTTCTACATCAATGTTTATTTATAACCCTCTAATGGGTTGCATGCTCACTAATGAACTAAAGCGGCCTGATTCACCTCTCATGCCAGTTTCACACCAGTGTAATTCCAATTAATTCATTGTAGTTGCATCTGATTTATCTTGGTGAAATTGAGAGGAGATTCAGCTTCAAGGGTTTTATGTTGAATTCCTACCACTAAGGAAACAAAGAATTAAGAATTACCCTTCTGCCTACTTGAAAAATCACATAATAAATCTTATTTTAAATTTTGGGCAACATTTTACCCTTAGAAACACAAATCTACAGTGACTTTTACTGAATACAGTGTTTATCATGATAATTCAACTCCAAGTACTGTGTTCATACTTAACTTAAAACCACTTTCTAATTTCTTTCTTGTAATATTCAATTAGGAGTAGCCATAAGGAATATGTAGCTATCTTAAGGTTTTATCTTGCTGCTCATCACTGTTGTATCTCAGCGCTGTCCACATAAAATCGGTAGCAGTAGCAAGTCCCTAGGAAGTCTTTGGCATTTTTCCATTTTTTGTAGTCAAAACTTTGCTTCAGGTAGCTTTTTCTTGGCATGGAGGACTGAGGAGTTTAGTAAGGATTTGGGAATAGAAAAGGATGTTCGTGTTATGAATATCACTTATGATATGCCAACATTTCCTAAAGATGGTCAGACTCTGGATTCGCCTGATCTACTCAAACTTTTTTCGATAGCTGGATCCCCTCAACAGAGAATGCTTTGTCCCCAACTCTCTCATGGTTTGTTCTGGGCTTTGTAATCTGCATTGTCCTATCCTATGCTACACATAACCCTAATCCTTTTAGATTACTGTACCCCTTTGTTGTTTTACTTTATTTTAACCAAATGTTAGAAACATAAAGACACTTAATTCATTAATTCCAGCTATTGCTTCAATAGCTGAGATGCTGACCATTTCATATCCTATCACAGGTATGTATTATTTAAATAACCATGTAAAGGCTGTAAATTCTCATATAAACACACATGCTTTCTTTTTAATTCAATTTTACACTATGAGTAGAACAAAGATATTTGAAAGTAGTGGGCTATGTTTACATGGTATTGAGAGTTTAAAGGACTGAAACAGGGATCAGCAACCTTTGGCACGTGGCTCACCAGGATAAGCCCTCTGGCGGGCCGGGCCTGTTTGTTTACCTGCGTGTCCACAGGTTCGGCCAATCGCGGCTCCCACTGGCTGGTTCACCGCTCCAGGCCAATGGGGGTACGGGACAAGGGATGTGCTGGCTGCCGCTTCCCACAGCCCCCATTGGCCTGGAGCGGTTAACCACGGCCAGTGGGAGCCGTGATCGGCTGAACCTGCAGACGCGGCAGGTAAACAAACGGGCCCAGCCCGCCAGGGGGCTTACCCTGGTGAGCCGCGTGCCAAAGGTTGCGGATTCCTGGTTTAAATACTCTTGACAACAACTATTTATTGATTAAAAAATATTTGTAAATACTTAGTGATGAAATTATAAGTAAACTACAAGTAACAGTAAAGTTTGATCACTTTTATTTTCTTGAAATTCAGGACTAATTTTTTTAAGAAGTGATTAAAGATATAATCAAGTCATCACCTGTGTGAAAGTGCATATACAATATTACTCCTGAGGGAATTCACTACCAAAAAAATTAAAAATTCTGCACACAACATTTTAAAATCCTGCAAAATTCAGACAAATAAAATTTGCAGTAAATAAATGTGGAGGATCCATCATGGCAGTGTAGACCATTCTGCAAACCCCCAGGGACTCGGCAGTGAGGCTGCACCTGACTCTGCACATTGCAAGGACAGGGCCTGCCCCAGAAACACCCTGGGGCCCTGCCTCTCTGCACCAGGAGTATCAGGTAGGTGTGAGCAGGCAGGCTCAGCCCAGCAAGATCCAAATGTGGAGGGGCTTAATGTGGGGGATCCAGGTGTGGGATGAGAGGGTTCTGTGTGGGGCAATCTGGCTGCGGGCAGCTCAGTGGGGGATCTGGATGAATAGGGGCTCGTTTGCGGGGGGTGGGGGTTCTGGGTACAGGGGGAATGGGACTTTGCAGGGAGTCCATGTGAAGGTGGTTGCGGCTTGACAGGGGGGATCTAGGTGTGGGGGAATGGGGCTTGGCAGAGGGGAGTGGGTGTGGAGGTACTCAGCAGGGGTGTCAGGTGGTGGGTGAGTGGGGTTTGGTGTGGTGGAGGTCCAGGTGCAGCTGGTTGGGGCTCATTGGGGCAGGGGTCTGGGTGCAGGGGGCTCTTTGGAGTGGGGGTTTGATGGTCCTGCTTAATGGGGAGCCCCAGCTGTTGGTGCTGTTGAGGCTCCCGCATATCAAGCTCCTGCTTCCTTCGCATTCCCCTTCTCTTACCCACTGCCTCTTCCCCTACCCCTTCCTGTCCCCACTGTCCTCTTCCCTATCCCCCTCCCCCCACTTCCACATCTGCCTCCCCCTGCCCTGCCCCACTGCCTCTTCCAACCCTGCCCCGCTTTCCCCTGTCCCCCAAGGGAAACTCACCCTTGTACAGAAAACAGGAAGGCTCCCAGCACACAGAATGGAGCACAACTGGCACTAGGACCCAGGAGGCAGCATCCTGCTCTGGAGTCAGCAGCCAGAGCTGAACCCTCCTTCAGCTAAGCAGTTCTGGGCTTGCAGAAATGGGATGGGGGCAGTGGCACGTGACCCTGTGTGCCTCCCCCATGCCTTGCCTGTGTTTGCAGGGGCAATGCCCTGCCCCAAATTACATCCATGGGTGTCCCCAGGCCTAGTGCTCCAGGCCCCGGAAACCACAAGGGTGCGTGACCACTCTTGCGGCTTCCCTTTGCTTCCCTGTCATTTTCTCTGGGGAAGCAAAGAAATCTGTGTAGGGACCTGAATTCTGTGCCTGCACAGTGGTGCAGAATTCCCCCAGTAGTAATATATTACGTCTTTCATTACCTACCAAGATAAAACCAGAATTTAGATGTGAATTCTCCATATCTGTAGATAATGAATGAATCTACCTATTTTTCTGACCCATCTTGAATGGATCTACCTACTTTTGAGGTCCCTGCCAAATATGTTACAGGCCTGATTCTTTTCTCCCTTACACCAGGGTGTATTTGTAAATCAAGACTAGCTCCACTGGAGTCAACAGAGTTGTACTGATGTAATACCAGGATAAGAAAGAGAAGAATTAGGGCCTATATAGCTTTGGGCCAACAATTTCAAGAATGGATGCCAAAGTTTGGCCTCTAAGTCCTCCATATATAGATGTAACAGTCTGTACCCCTATGTTCACCCCTTTTACAAGACTATGTTACATCTTGTACAAAGCATACTGTGTAAGGTATCATTTGAACAATTGTGATTTGCTGATCATTATTGTCCTGGGAAAATGTGTGGCAACATTGTATTTAAAGATATAAGATGCCGCTGTACAATGTTACTAAGGCATGTTCCAACATGTTCAGGAGGGCTGTCACAAACACGTTCCCCAGAGACAAAAGGCTAGCCTCAGCCAGGTGTCAACAGGATCAAAGGAACCATCACCTGATTAAGTGGCCACTCTTCCGAAGGAGAGAGGGTGTGAGCAAAAAGCTACATTTCGACAAAAGAAACAGCTTGAGGTTCCCAGCCACACTAACTTTCTGTCTCCTGAACATCAGCTGGAGATGGTTCTTGCACAAGAGAAAGGGCTATAAGAGGAGAGAGTAGACATCCCAAATCATATCTCCCTTGCTCTCTACCCATGGCATCATCAACAGCTGAGGAACAAAGGAAGCAACATTGGACTGGCTGAAAGATCCTGACTGAAAGAGGTTCAGTCAGTAAAACTGCTGGAACATGTGGTGTGAGAAAGACCTTTGCTCTGTATTCATTTAACTTGTTATGTTAGATGTGTTTTGCCTTTTATTTCATTGTATAGAATATCAGGGTTAGAAGGGACCTCATCTAGTCCAACCCCCTGCTCAAAGCAGGACCAATCCCCAGACAGATTTTTGCCCCAAATGGCCCCTACAAGGATTGAATTCTTAACCCTGGGTTTAGCAGGTCAATGCTCTACCTACTGAGCTATCCCTCCCCCCAACTGATTCTGACTTGTAAGCCTAATTATTTGTCACTTAAAATCTCTTTCCCTAGTAGTTAATAAACTTATTTGCTTGTTTGTTTTTTTAAATATAAACTAGTGTGTTTCAATTAAGTGTTTCAGAAACACCATTTTGGATTACAAGATTTGTGCATATCATTGTCTGTTAATAAATGATGGACTTTATGGGAGCTTGTATCCAGGAGTGTGATGGGCAGTACAAGATGCACATTTCTGGGGGAAAGTCTAGGACTGGGAATTTTCTGGTGTTGACCTGCAGTGTAATTCATGACTGGCTGGCTCTCGCACTCATAGAGTATAGCTGTGAGTGATTTCCGTGTTGGAGGCTGTGTGTGGGCAGACCACGAGTGGTTGCTTTCACAGCAAAGCAATGTAAAACGCACCCCAGGTTGGAGAATTGAGGGGATATAGCTGTCTATCAGTCCAGATTTTATCCTGGGTAATGTCACAATAGGCACCTATAAGTGTCCTGATTTTTCAATAGTGTTGAGCACAACAACAGCTTCCACTGACTTTAAGGGGAAGTGCTGGGAGCTCAATACTTCTTAAACTCAGACCACTTATTTAGGTGCCTAAATATGGATTATGGGGTGGGTTTTACAAAACTATTTAAGTGGCTTAGTCACAGAAGTCCCTTTAAAAGTCATCTAGAGTTGTGTGCCTGCCATTTGTGCCTTTAAAAACCTCCCCCTATGAACATAATATTAGGCACCCATTTTTGAAAATCATGTTCATAGTCTTGAGCTAGTATCACTGTGATGCTCGCTTAAGGTATGTCTGCGCAGTCTACAGCAAGGACTCTGGGTAGTGTGGCTCGCACCAGCACTCTAAAGAGAGCTTTGCCCACAGTGCTTTGAAGGTGTGGCTCAGGTTAGAGCTCAAGCTCTGAAGACCACCCCTTCCCCTAGGCTGAAAGACAAGAGATATAATGAATGTAATCAGTAGAAACACTCCAACCCAGCTAGCTCTAATCTTCAATCCCATCCAGGTGACTTTTCACTTAAGGGAAGGATTTGCTGTAAACAAGAGGACCTCTGTTGTTGAGTTCTGGTGGGATATCTAGTGAGTTGTGAACCAGTCCACATGTGAATCATACTAAGGGTATGTCTACACTACGAAATTAGGTCGAATTTATAGAAGTCGGTTTTATAGAAATCGTTTTTATACAGTCGATTGTGTGTGTCCCCACACAAAATGCTCTAAGTGCATTAAGTCGGCGGACTTCGTCCACAGTACCGAGGCTAGCGTCGACTTCTGGAGCGTTGCACTGTGGGTAGCTATCCCACAGTTCCCGCAGTCTCCGCCGCCCATTGGAATTCTGGGTTGAGATCCCAATGCCTGATGGGGCAAAAACAGTGTCGCGGGTGATTCTGGGTACATGTCGTCAGGCCCCCACTCCCTCCCTCCCTCCCTCCCTCCCTCCGTGAAAGCAACAGCAGACAATCGTTTCGCGCCTTTTTTCTGCCCAGACGCCATAGCACTGGGATCATGGAGCCCGCTCAGATCACCGCGGCAATTATGAGCACTATGACAACCACGCGCATTATCCTGGAGTATATGCAGAGCCGGAACCTGGCAAAGCAAAACCAGGAGGAGGAGGAGGAGGAGGCAACAGCAGCGCAGAGGCAACAGCAGCGCGGTGACGAGAGTGATGAGGAAATAGACATAGACTTCTCACAAAGTACGGGCCACAGCAATGTGAAAATCATGGTGGTAATGGGGCAGGTTCATGCCGTGGAACGCCGATTCTGGGCCCGGGAAACAAGCACAGACTGGTGGGACCGCATAGTGCTGCAGGTGTGGGACGATTCCCAGTGGCTGCGAAACTTTCGCATGCGTAAGGGCACTTTCATGGAACTTTGTGACTTGCTTTCCCCTGCCCTGAAGCGCCAGAATACCAAGATGAGAGCAGCCCTGACAGTTGAGAAGCGAGTGGCCATAGCCCTGTGGAAGCTTGCAACGCCAGACAGCTACCGGTCAGTCGGACATCAATTTGGAGTGGGCAAATCTACTGTGGGGGCTGCTGTGATTCAAGTAGCCAGGGCAATCAAAGAGCTGCTGATATCAAGGGTAGTGACTCTGGGAAATGTGCAGGTCATAGTGGATGGCTTTGCTGCAATGGGATTCCCTAACTGTGGTGGGGCGATAGATGGAACCCATATCCCTATCTTGGCACCGGAGCACCAAGCCAGCGAGTACATAAACCGAAAGGGGTACTTTTCAATGCTGCTGCAAGCACTGGTGGATCACAAGGGACGTTTTACCAACATCAACGTGGGATGGCCAGGAAAGGTACATGACGCTCGCGTCTTCAGGAACTCTGGTCTGTTTCAAAAGCTGCAGGAAGGGACTTTCTTCCCAGACCAGAAAATAACCGTTGGGGATGTTGAAATGCCTATAGTTATCCTTGGGGACCCAGCCTACCCCTTAATGCCATGGCTCATGAAGCCATACACAGGCAGCCTGGACAGTAGTCAGGACCTGTTCAACTACAGGCTGAGCAAGTGCAGAATGGTGGTAGAATGTGCATTTGGACGTTTAAAAGCGCGCTGGCGCAGTTTACTGACTCGGTTAGACCTCAGCGAAAACAATATTCCCATTGTTATTACTGCTTGTTGTGCGCTCCACAATATCTGTGAGAGTAAGGGGGAGACGTTTATGGCGGGGTGGGAGGCTGAGGCAAATCGCCTGGCCGCTAATTACGCGCAGCCAGACACCAGGGCGATTAGAAGAGTACAGCAGGGTGCGGTGCGCATCAGAGAAGCTTTGAAAACCAGTTTCATGACTGGCCAGGCTACGGTGTGAAAGTTCTGTTTGTTTCTCCTTGATGAACCTCCCCCCCGCCCCCGCCCGGTTCACTCTACTTCACTGTAAGCTAGACACCCTCCCCTCCCCCCTTCGATCACCGCTTGCAGAGGCAATAAAGTCATTGTTACTTCAAATTCATGCATTCTTTATTAATTCACACAAATAGGAGGATAACTGCCAAGGTAGCCCAGGAGGGATGGGGGAGGAGGGAAGCGCTGGGTGGGGTGGGGGAGGAGGGAAGGACAAGGACACCGTGCACTATAAAACTTTAAAACTTTAAAAATTAGAAACTTCAAAACTTATTGAAGGCCAGCCTTCTGCTGCTTGAGCAATCCTCTGGGGTGGAGTGGCTGGGTGGCCGGAGGCCCCCCCACCGCGTTCTTGGGCGTCTGGGTGAGGACGCCATGGAACTTGGGGAGGAGGGCTGTTGGTTACACAGGGGCTGTAGTGGCGGTCTGTGCTCCTGCTGCCTTTCTTGCAGCTCAACCATACGCTGGAGCATCTCACTTTGATGCTCCAGCAGTCGGAGCATGGACTCCTGCCTTCTGTTCTCAATCTGACGCCACCTCTCAGATTCAGCCCGCGATTCAGCACGCAACCTCTCCGATTCAGCACGCGATTCAGCCCGCCACCTCTCCTCGCGTTCAAACTGTGCTTTTCTGCAGTCAGACATTGTCTGCCTCCAAGCATTCTGCTGAACCCTGTCAGCGTGGGAGGCCGTCTGGAGCTCCGAGAACATTTCATCCCGAGTTCTCTTCTTCCTCCTTCTAATCTTCACTAGCCTCTGCGAAGGAGAAACATTTGCAGCTGGTGGGGGAAAAGGGAGATAGGTAGTTAAAAAGACACATTTTAGAGAACAATAGGATCACTCTTTCCCGTTAAACCTTGCTGTTCACATTACATAGCACAAATGCTTTCGTTACAAGGTCGTATTTTGCCTCTATTTATATTGAGGGTCTGCCGATTTGGTGTGAGAGATCACTCACGCAGGGCCAGGCAACAGAATTCGGCTTGCAGGCAGCCATGGTAAGCCACAGTCTTTTGGCTTCTTTAACCTTAATAACATGTGGGAATGGTTTCAAACAGCAGCACCCTCATTTTCCATACCAAGCAGCCGTTGGGTTGGCCATTTAAAATGGTATGGCAATTTAAAAGGAGGGAGGGATGCGGTTGCCGGGTTAACGTGCAGCACAAACCCAACTAACCCCCCCCCCCCCCCCCACACACACCCAATTCCCTGGGATGATCACTTCACCCCTCCCCCCACCGCGTGGCTAACAGTGGGGAACATTTCTGTTCAGCCGAGCAGGAACGGGCACTCTGAATGTCCCCTTAATAAAAGCACCCTATTTCAACCAGGTGACCATGAATGATATCACTCTCCTGAGGATAACACAGAGAGATAAGGAATGGATGTTGTCTGAATGCCAGCAAACACCGGGACCATACGCTGCCATGCTTTGCTATGCAATGATTCCAGACTACGTGCTACTGGCCTGGCGTGGTAAAGTGTCCTACCATGGCGGACGGAATAAGGCAGCCCTCCCCAGAAACCTTTTGCAAAGGCTTTGGGAGTACATCCAGGAGAGCTTTCTGGAGATGTCCCTGGAGGATTTCCGCTCCATCCCCATACACGTTAACAGACTTTTCCAGTAGCTGTCCTGGCCGTGAATGCCAGGGCAAATTAATCATTAAACACGCTTGCTTTTAAACCATGTGTAATATTTACAAAGGTACACTCACCAGAGGTCCCTTCTCCGGGGTCTGCGAGCACGCTTTGGGATTCGGTGGGTTCGGGGTTTACTGGCTCCAGGTCCAGGGTGATAAACAGATCCTGGCTGTTGGGGAAAACGGTTTCTCTGCCTCCTTGCTGTGAGCCATCTCCCGTCTGTTCATCATCATCGTCTTCCTCGTCCCCAGAACCCGCTTCTGTGTTGCGTGAGTCTCCATTGACGGAGTCATAGCACAGGGTTGGGATAGTGGTGGCTGCACCCCCTAGCATGGCATGCAGCTCGGCGTAGAAGCGGCATGTCTGCGGCTGTGCCCCGGACCTTCCGTTTGCCTCTCTGGTTTTCTGGTAGGCTTGCCTTAGCTCCTTAATTTTCACGCGGCACTGCTGTGCATCCCTGTTATGGCCTCTGTCCTTCATGCCCTTTGATACTTTTTCAAATGTTTTTGCATTTCTTTTACTGCTACGGAGTTCCGCTAGCACGGATTCGTCTCCCCATATGGCGATCAGATCCCGTACCTCCCGTTCGGTCCATGCTGGAGCTCTTCTGCGATCCTGGGACTCCATCATGGTTACCTGTGCTGATGAGCTCTGCGTGGTCACCTGTGCTCTCCACGCTGGGCAAACAGGAAATGAAATTCAAACGTTCGCGGGGCTTTTCCTGTCTACCTGGCCAGTGCATCCGAGTTCAGATTGATGTCCAGAGCGGTCACAACGGTGCACTGTGGGATAGTTCCCAGAGGCCAATACCATCGAATTGCAGCCACACTAACCCAAATTCGAAATGGCAAAACCGATTTCAGCGCTAATCCCGTCGTCGGAGGTGGTTTAAAGAAACCGATTTAAATAGCCCTTAAAGTCGGAAAAAAGGGCTTCGTCGTGTGGACGGGTCCAGGCTTAAATCGAGGTAACGCTGCTAAATTCGACCTAAAATCGTAGTGTAGACCAGGCCTAAGTGTGTCATTGCCTTTGTCTCATGATGTCTTTGTCTCAGTCATTTTCTCGCAGACTGCCTTCTCACACTGTCCATGACCAAAGGGTTTTATTTAGATTGTTTTTAGGCAGTTGTTAGCCAGTATGAACACTTCATCTTTTCACCCTGTATTAGGGCAATCCTCTGCCTTCAGCAACATTCTTGAAACACTGGGCCAGATCAATAGCTGGTGCAAATCAGCAGAACTTCGCTGAGTTCAGATGGAGATATACTGATTTATATCAGCTCAGAATCTGGACATTATTAGGTTGTGGCTGGATAACACATTTATTTCTCCATACAATATTCATTCTAATCTTTTCTTACTTTTCTGATTGTTTGATAAGCTTATTCATTAGCCTATTTTCATAAAAAAACAACAATTGGTATAATATAAATATAGCACCATTGCCTTCAATAGAGAAACACTGATTTAACACCGGGTAAGAATCTGGCCTTGTGTTTGTATATCACCTAGAACAATGGGGCCCCAATCCAGGCTAGGGCCTTTGAGTGCTACCCCAATATAGAGATTAAATGATGGTGGTAATGAGCAAAATTAAATTAGTTTGGTTGTAGCTGGGTTGTTGGTGGTGGTTGGTTTTTTTTAATCGGTCTAGACCCAGCAAGTTGAAGTAGATATGCAGATTTTTAATTTCTGTGTAAGTGCAAATGTGTAAAAGCTTTATTTAATCCATGTAATTTTATATGTTGATAGTAATGAATATGAATCAGAAGCTAGGAATTGTACAGAATTGATAAGGAACACAAGGAGAAATCTATGGCCAGCAGAGCTAAGGACAGTAAGAAGGAATTTAAGTATATTAGGAACAAAAAGATTGCTAAAAATGGCATTGGTCCATTAGCAGATGGAATTGGTAGAATTATCAGTAATAATGCAGAAAAGGCAGAAGTATTCAATAAATATTTCTGTTCTCTATTTGGGGAAAAACAGGTGATGTAATCATATTTTATGACAATGATAACAACACTCTTTCCATTCCACTGGTATCTCAGGAGGATGTTAGAAATTTTAATATCAGCAGGTCCAGATAACTTATGCTCGTGAGTTTTGAAAGAGTTGGCTGAGGAGCTTGCTGCCTGCTAATGTTGATTTTCAATAAATCTTGGAACACAGGGGAAGTTCCAGAAGAAAGCTAATGCTGTGCCAGTATTTACAAAGGTTAAATGGGATGACTTGGATAATTATAGACCTGTCAGTCAAACATTCACCTGGGCAAGATAATGGAGTGGCTAGTAAGGGCTTTGGTTAAAAAGGAATTAAAGCAGGGTTATATAATTAATGTCAATCAACATGTTGTTTTAGAAAACAGATCCTGTCAAAATAATTAGATATATTTTTTGATGAGATCACAATTTTGGTTGATAAAGGTAATAGTGTTTATATAATAGACTTTTATAAGATATTTGACTAGGTACCATAAGATATTTTGATTTAAAAAATAGAAAGATATAAAATTAACATGGCACACATTAAATGGATTAAAAGCTGACTCACTGATAGGTCTCAATGTAATTGTAAATCGGTGGTAATCATATGTGTTTTTAGTGGGATCTCATAGGGACTGGTTCTTGATCCTTCACTATTTAAAATTTTAATAATTTTCTTTTTATCTTTACCTGAAAGAAAACAAAATCATCATTGATACAAATTGGGGGAGTGGTAAATAATGAAGGGGTAAGGTCACTGATTCCAAGTGATCCAGATTGCTCTGTAAGCTGGGCACAAAAACCATATGCATTTGAATATGACTAAATGTAAGTGTATTCATCTATGAACAAAGAACATAGGCCATACTTACAGGATGGGGGACTTTATCTTGGAAAGCGGTGACTCTGAAAAAGACTTGGGGAATGAATATTCAGCTGAACAAGACCTCTCAGTGTGACACTGGGGCCAAAAGGGCTAATGCGATCCTTGGACACATAAACAGTAGAATCTCAAAAAGAAGTAGAGAGGTTATTTTGCCCCTCTATTTGGCACTGGAATAGTGCCCATTTTTAGTGTCAATAATTCGAGAAGGATGTTGATAAATTGAAGAGGGATTGGAGAAAAACCACGTGAATGATTAAAGGATTGGAATACTTGCTTTATACTGATAGACTCAAGGAACTGAATCTATGTAGCTTACGGTAGAGACGGTTAAGGAATTACTTGATTAGTCTTTAAGTACCTATATGGGGAACAAATATTTAATAATGGGCTCATCAATCTAGAAGAGAAAGGTATAACATGATCCACGGGCTGAAAGTTGAAGCTAGACAAATTCAGACGGGAAATAAAGACATATGTTTTTAATAGTGAGAGTAATTAACCATTGGGACAATTTCCCTAGGGCCCTGGGGAGTCTCCATCACTGACAATTTTTAAATCAAGTTTGGATTTTTTCCCCCTAAAAGATATGCTCTAGGAATTATTTTTGGGGAATTTCTATATCCTGTATTATTCAGGTGACCAGACTTAGATGATCACAATAGTCCCTTCTGGTCTTGGAATCTATGACATCTATGAAAATAGCAGCATAGTTGTAACTAATTTTGATTATGGTTACATGGAGATTTCTACTTTTCATTTGCAACATATAATGTGTTACAGATTCATCATCATAGTTTACTCCAGCATATAATCTGAATATTTAATATGATCTCTGATAAAATGAAAGACATCAGTAAACAAATGTGCTATCACCTGTTACTCTTGGAACAAATTAATCATCATTTAATATTTTTTTATTATGACAGATAATGTCATGTGATTATGGTTCCCTAGTAACAAGATTTCATACAAAGAGAGAAAGTATGTCATTTCAGGTTCTCTTTGTTCAAGCCTCGTTGACAGTTTTAATTGTCTAAAAATAGTATCCAAATTTGTAAAGTGACAATGAAAGTTTCTAGATTTCTTCATTTCCTTGCTTCTAGTAGCTAATTTATTTCTCTCTATTTGTTCCAGGACATTGACCATATATATTGTGACGTGGCACTTGAATTATAGTCTCTTGGATATATATTATGTATTCTGCTAACACTCTGTGTTAAGCTTCATATTTTTACTTAGAAATCCTCATAAACTACTGTACTACTAGTATTGGTAATAATGGTGTGTGTGTATAACACAAAAAAAAGCATGCCCCTTCCATTTTACCTCCCTGTAGACCAGGGGTTCTCAAACTGGTGTCGGGACCCCTCAAGGGGTCATGAGGTTATGTGGGGGCGTCACGAGCTGTCAGCCTCCACCCCAAACCCCGCTTTGCCTCCATCATTTATAATGGTGTTAAATATATTTAAAAGGTCGCACTCAGAGGCTTCCTATGTGAAAGTATTGATAGGAAAGGCCATTATATATATATTTATATACACACACACACACACATACATACAGAGAGAGAGAGAGAGAATGCACACCTTTCCTATCGATGGTTTATCTTTTGTCACTAACCACTCTTGCCTTGTTTACAGAACTATAAAATTGATCAAAATCCATTTGTAAAAAAGGCTACAGAGAACATGTTGCAATCTTAAGCTTAAATTAGTTACATATTTTTACATAAGACTAGAGTGACCTTCAACACCCATGACATCCGTTATAAGTAGTTGAAGATGAAAGAAAGTCTATTGAATAATCTGATTTTTGCTAATGTAAGCTGTTTTGCTTTCTTAGGCAGTCATTAATCCTTGACAATAAGTTCAAACAGCAGTTTATATGCTTTTTGGCTTTGGGAAATCATCTTTTTTTTGTTTTATAATTCTTGCCAGTGTAAATTAAATGAAACTTAGTCTTCCCTTGCTTATATCAATCATCATCAATATATAATTCATTGTGATCCTTTCTGTGCTCTTTTTGTACCTAGTTTTGTCTGTAGATTTTTTTTAAAAAGCACAACTTTGATTTTAGAGAGAGCATGGTGCTAGTGAAAGGTGCAGGATAAAAGCTCTGGAGAATGAAGCCTTCTCTCCATAAAATGGTACAGCCTAGGAAATGGTGACAATATCTTTGTGATATGGACGCTCATCCCACAGTAAATTGAACTGAAACCTTTCAAGGCTGCCAATCTAGTGATATTCCTATTTGAAATCACCCACTAGTGAAGACTTGTTTAGAGTGACACCAGTGTTGGTCCTATGTAGGTGGTATATTGTCTTGGCTCCTATCTTCTTTAGACGCCTAATGCTTTTGGTGACCTTCTAATATTACTCCCAGTTGATCTGACTGCTGAGGCATCAGTCATCTATGGACTAGGTTGGAAGAGGGTCACATTATAAGTCTTGTGTCATTACTAGAAATGAATGACTAAACTCACAGCAAGTCATTTAATTTTTTTTCTCTGATTGTGAATTTTCCCTGTGCAGTTCATTATTTTCTTGAGTGTATTTGCCATTCAAAATTATTCACCAGATGTATTGCCCCTTGCATTTAAAGGTGTTTGTCATCTGTTTCTGTTGTTCACAACTTGGAGGTTAGCCAGGAGGTTAGCCAGGACAGCCAGGACAGCCTTTTTTCATTTGTCTGGCTAGAAGGTTGCAACCTTTTCTCTTTGACATGGAGTTCACTACTATGATTCATGCCTTTGTCTCCTCGAGCCTAGATTAATGTGCTCTACTAAGGGCTACATCTTAAATCCATTCCGACATTTAAGATGATGTAGAATACAGTAGGCCACTTGTCAAGCAGAATGACTCACTGCAAGGCTATTATATCAGTACTCTGAGCACTGTTTCTGTTACCTGACTATGTGCACATACATCTTAAGTTTCCAGTGAAAATTCCCTTGGTTAGAAGTTTGAAATTTACAGTCTATAAAGATTGTCTAATATTTGTTGAAATATCATTTCCTTGAAGATTCAAAATTCATTTCCTATAACATTCATGTAAAGTAAACACAAAAGAGACATATACACAGCTGAAGCAAATTCATTGTTTTATTCAACTGGACATTTCTGGAAAACTTTGAGAGGTATTCATTCTGCTCTCATCGTCACCTTATTTTTGGTTTTCTGTCTGTGTTCCCGAAGTCTTTTCTTATGAAGAGAGAGAATTTTTAGCACGTTTAGTATACAATACTGAAATTGTGCTTAATTATAGAAATAGTATGTGCCAAATCCTTAGCTGGTGAGAATCAGCATTGTGCCACTGAAATAATTGGAGCTATGCTAATTCATACCAGCTGAGTATTTTGCTCCATAAGTATATATGAATTCTTGTTCACCTTGAATGATGTAGGGCAGTCCTCAAAATATAGTAGATAGAGCTAAATACTATACATTTAAGCTGAAAGAGTCACTGCCTGGGAAACATGTTGGCTGATCCACACTCCCTGTAACATTTCTTGTTAGCCTAAATTTCATTCTTAGACTTTCATTACACAGGAGATATCTTAAAAGAAAAGAAAAAGAAAGAACAAAAAAAAAAAAGACCCACCACACATGGCAAGTGAAACTTCATTCCATCCCCTACACATGTGGACATACTGTGTTTAAATTAGTTTTCTAGACCTTGATTTTTTCAGTTTATTTTTGTGGGATGTCTTTTGCAAGCTTGCAGGCATCATTTAGGTTTCCTGTTTCATAGTTCATGTGCAGCTAATTTAATATGTTTTTATAGATTGCATCTCTTGGATAGTTCAGAAGTTTTTCATGTAACATATCCACTGTCCCATCCTGTCTTGTTACTATACCAGTCATTTTATATAGCTAGGAGAGAAAAACTGCTATCTTCCTATTACACTAGTTAATAAAATTCCTCTTGCCCGTTACAATTACCTCATTTCCCTTAAAACAAAAAATATCCTCTGCTGCCTGTTATACTAGTGACATGTCAATGGAAGCATAACCAGAGGATATGCCCTTTATTCCCCTATAAGGGAGCTGCTTCAAGGACCACTTCTTCATCTTCTGTACTGAGATCTGTAAAAATGCTGCTAATTACCATTGACCCAATCTGTGACACTATGAATTAAATCATTGACTTTCAAGTGTAAATAGAGCAACAAGCTAGTCCTTAGCTTAATCATTATACCATCTCTTTCCTTCCTGCTTGGAACACTGGGGAAGGGGATTAAAAGTCATAAAACATGGTGTGTAACCTGTGAACCTTGTATTTAATCTCTGCAGTTTTGAGAGCAATGAAAATTGTTGTAACCTTCATGATCTTTATCTTTTTGGCTGCTGCTATTTATGCAAACACATTATATGCACTATTTTTTCCAATAGAACTCTTAAATTTACATGGTGTGAGATAGAGCACCAAACATCATAAAACTAATCAGATGACTGATACACACTACTTATCCCAAGAAATGGAAGTATCATTAATAAAAGCTACCAATCATTAATTTCCTTGGTCACAATGTTATATATGAAATTTTTAAGAGGTGTTTCTTTGCAGACATTGTATACACAATACAAGGCCTTGCTTTTTATAGATTTAAAACAGATGTATTAATCAGATCTCTTGTGGCATTGGAAAAATCCTGGGATTTCTATTTCTTTGAAACTGAAGATTTTTTTTAAAGTGAGCCTCACAATTTCTAAGCCCTTGGAGACTGAGAAGGTTATTTCTCTATTGATTTAGTAGTCATTTTTCAAATGCTTGTTGCAGAACTTCATTTTTATAAAGGATGGGAATTTAATTGACTGACAACTTTTTTTCTGTTTTTATTTTATAATGATGCTTCTTGTTGATATTTTGTAGCTGCTGTGATGTAAATTCTTGTGTTGTTGCACACGTGTGTAACAATAATAGGTTTTAAATTTTGTCACAAGCTATCCACATAAATTAAAGTTCCAACCTGCAAATTACTCGCATGTTCTGCCTGCACGGAGCAACTTGAAGAATTGGGGCCAATTACTAATAAGTGACGAGCCAGATCTGTAAATAAGCTATACGAATTCCTTCCACTTAGCCTTAGAAATAGGTAAGCTATGGAATACCTTCTTCTAGCAATGGATAATAAATATTTGATTGTGATAGGTCACAATAATTATACTTTGCATTTAAATATCACCATTCAACTGTGGATTTTAAAGCATTTTATATGTATTCATTAAGCTTCCTAATGTTCCTTGAGGTAGGTATTCCATGCATTTTAAATTAGTAAACTGAAGTGCACAGATGTTTGATAAAAAAAAAATTAAAATTGCCACTGATATAGCTTGCATCAATTTTTGGATGCCCAACTTTGAGACACTTTGGATGTGAAGATAAACAAAAATGATTAAAGATCTAGAAAACATGATCTGTGAGGGAAGATTGAAAAAATTGGGTTTGTTTAGTCTGGAAAAGAGAAGACAGGGGACATGATAATAGTTTTGAAGTACATAAAAAGGTTGCTACAAGGAGGAGGGAGACAAATTGCTCTTCTTAACCCCCGAGGATAGGACAAGAAGCAATGGGCTTAAATTGCAGCAAGGGTGGCTTAGGTTGGACATTAGGAAAAAACTTTCTAACTGTCAGGATGGTTAAGCGCTGGAATAAATTGCCCAGGGAGGTTGTGGAATCTCCATCATTGGAGATTTTTTAAGAGCAGGTTAGACAAACACCTCTCAGGAATGGTCTAGATAATACTTAGTCCTGCCATGAGTGCAGGGGACTGGACTAGATGACCTCTCGAGGTCCCTTCCAGTCCTATGATTTTCAGAGACACTGAGCACCAACAGATGTCATTTACCTCTTGTGGAGATGTTGGTATTCAACACATGTGAAAATCAGTCCCAAAGAAGCTATTTTGGGCCCGCCAAACACTAGGGGACACAAATTTAGTAGCCATTTTGTGATAATTTTGGCTTACATGATTTTGTCAATGTCATACAGCAAGTTAGTGGTGGAACTGGTTAATAATCTGGTTATAATTTTTATTAGAAAAAAATATCTTGAAATACCTTTCAATTATATTTTCAGAAATTTTCAAAGGAAACAATCAAGAAATGTAGCTGTTTTCCACTTTCAGTTTAGGTTTAGATTGGCGAACTTAGTCACATACAGGAAATTTTGAAAATTAATGCTTTAGAAAGAGAACTTTTGCTGGAATTCTGCAGAAAATTGTTTAAAATTCTGTTTAAAAAACTAACAATGAAATTAAATTGCCTTTGATATGTTCAGCATTCCTGCAGTTTCCCCTTTTGTTTTTTAGCTAGCTCTGCTCAGGACTATTGACTGCCAGTCCCTTATGTTACAGGGACCGCCTTGAGCATTAGCCACTCTCCCAGTCTACATGCAATCTGTAATAAAAATCTCTTTTGGAATTTTAAGGATATTAAAATGTCTGAAAGATTTCTTTTCAAATTTTCAGAAGAGAAAGCCAGGAATTGTTTATTGACTTATAAAACTCCCTCTGGCTTTCAGTAGGACCAGGATTTCTCGTCTGAGAAACTGAGTGGCTTGATTAACACAGTATGTTCCCAAGATCATTCCTATTCCTTTTAGAATATTGCATAATGTCTTGCCACATCATGACAAACAGTAGTCAGAACCAGATTGACACCCCAAATAACAATATCCAGTATCTAAGAGTATATGAAAAAGATCATTTTATTTTTAAACTGAACATACTTTTAAATGCCTTGCTCCTGATTTTTCTTGTTCCTGGTCCCTCAATGCCATTATTTATGATTTATACCAATGTGAGGGGAAAATCACGACATACACTTTCCCTATCTTTTAAAGCAAAATAGAATTATTCTTTAAAAGATTTGGATGTAGATGTAGTCCCCTGGATTGTTAGAATGTATACCTGGGCAATCAGAAGTACACATTGATTTGATTAAGCATATTTTCTTTCCCTCCCTCCCCCCGCCAAACTAACCCAGCTCACATTATAGCATTTTCTCTGAAGAGCATGTATTGAGAGTACTGAAGCCTTGCTTCTCATATCAAGGCTTTTATTTGAGAAAGACTGCTAACATTCAAGCCTCTGTAATTACAATAAGAGTAGGTGGAATGAATGGTCAGTTTCATTTAAAAAAATATATAATTCAACTATCAGTCTTTGAATAAGACAAAATGCCACCCACATTCTATTGTCTTTTGCCTGCAGCTTGATCTCCCATTTGTATTGTCTCCTTTGATTGATTTATCATTTGGTGGCAGCTGAACTGTTTCAAGATCTTTTGTATAGATTTAATCGTGTGATGGAAATCACACATTTGATTGACAGTAATAATTTATAATCACTGTTCTACCAAGAACAGCTGTCCATCTTTAAGGCTTTTTTCTTTAGCATTAGATAATTTTCATTACTCTTTTCATTTAAAAGGAATGGAGTTAGGTATATATGAAGCCAAAATCTTTACTGGGATTAATGTATATAGTGCATTTTTCTCTTGAAGCATGAAAAAATATTTATTCAGAATGTGTGAGGAAATGTATATTTAAAATAGTGCCATTTGTCTCTTTTTCTTGCAAATAATCAAAGAATACAAAAAATAGCATAAAACAAGCACAGTGCTGAATAATTTGTGGCTTGACATTGTAAGTACAATATGGCTTAACATTAATTCATAATTGGAGAAAAGAAAAACCTCATAATGAAGACTGGTTTTTTTTTTCAAATGAAGGAGGTTGGACTCATTTGATTTTTATAGGCTACTAATAAACCTAGAACTACTTTTGAAGTATGCTACAGCAGCTGCAAAATCTTAACATAATAATTACATATTTTCTAGGTTCAACAGATTAAATACTAATTATTCCCTAGCTGGAATTTGGATACACCATGTAATAATTTGTTTTAATTCATTTAATATATCTCTTAATACCTAATATTGCACTCTGTATTATCATTATTTATTTCTTATGAAATGAGTAAAGCCTTAACATTTGTTATGGCTCATTGGTGCAGGGCTCACCCACTATTTTTCTCAATTGTATTATGAGATTTTAATTCTTAGCACAAAATACCACACGAGAGACATGGTTTCCCTAAATAACTTTTGCCTATTATTCATATTGTGGTGTTGGTGCCTTGAAAAGATAGGTGAATGATTGATGACTTTTAATCCAAAATTATTACAGCATCATGGAATGAGCATTACAATTTGGAGACTCTCCAGCCCAAATTAACCTCCATGCATGCTGGCCTAGAGAACCTCTCTGGGTCTCCTTGGCTATGCAACTGTGGAATATGTGTCCTATTTCAAGGGAGTTGAAGCCAGAACATGTAATAACAAAACTAACACTACATATGACTGCAGAAGACTTGGTCTATCCAATGGTTTGGCAACCTTTGAGAAGTGGTCTGCCAAGTCTTCATTAATTTAAGGTTTCGTGTGCCAGTAATACATTTTACATTTACAGGGGCCAGAGGACGGAACCCCAGACCGGCAGCACGGGCGGCAGATGGAACCCCAGACCGGCAGCGGGCTGAGCATCTCAGCCGCGTCTCAGCCCACTGCTGAGCATCTGGGGTTCTGTCCACCGGCTCCTGCCAGCCGGGGTCCCGGCCGCCAGCCCCGCTCAGCCCGCTTCCGGCCTGGGGTTGCGTTTATCCAGGCAGGCAGCGGGCTGAGCGAGCTGGTGGCCGGGACCCCACTAAAAATCAGCTTGTGTGCTGCCTTTGGCATGCATGCCGCAGGTTGCTGACCCCTGGTCCATCTCAAGTGCTCGATACACCACTCAGGCACAAAGGAATTATGGTGCAGGTATCTAAGAGATTGTGATGCCTTTTTTTTGTATTCTGTTTACTTCACCTTTTATTTCTTTAAAAATAGTCCATTTTGGTGTAGTTCAACAGACTTTTTGTTCTCAGAGCTTGCTGCAGCAACACCTGCACATGCTCTGTAATGGAGTCTCCTTTTTTCTTTCTTTCCTTTAAAACAATTATTTTAAACTGAAAATACATTTTTAGCGTTGGATAGGGGGACATGCCAAATAAGACAGGTTGTTAAAGATGAGGCATGCTCATTGCATCACTTAATGTTCTAAAATGGGGGATAAGTTCTTCCATGGCTGGGAAAAAGTTTTTAAGACTATCAGGTGCTCTCACAGGAACCTTCCTTTGTTAGCTCTCTCCCTCCCTTCCATCATAACTCTCTACACATACAGTCCCTGCCCTAGTGAATTCACAACAGGTAGGAGAAAGGAAGTATCATCATCCCCATTTTGCAGATGAGGAACTGAGGCAGTAAGAAATTAAATGACTTGATCCAGGTCACACTGTGTGCAGTAGAGCTAGGAACTGAACCCAAGTCTCCTGCATCCCAGTCTAGTGTCCTAAACACAAGATCATGGAATAATGGCAGCAGTGAAAGGAGGAGAGAGGGAACAAATGCCTTCTTTCTTTCTCCTTCCATTGGGGCCTGGAGCCTGCAGAGTCCTCCCTCAATCAATCTAAGGGGTGCATGCCAGCACACACCCCATCTTGTCTCACCTGTGGGTCACACCTTAATAGCTCAGAAATCCCACTTTACAAATAGTGAAATAATTAAAATTGGTGAAATATATTCTGAACACACTGGATGATTTTTTTCATGGTACAGCCTGAGTGAATGCATATCTATTGGTAGAGCTGGCCATATAGTAATAAACAAAATACCCCCCGCCTCCCCCACAATCCTGCCTCAAAAAAAGACAAAACAAAACCCAAAACCTCAGTGTAACGGGGCAGGACTCACCATTGCAGCACCTCCTGCTGTCTGTCTCTGGAATTAGCTCTCGCTTCACCAGAGCACCCTCATCTAGTGGTGTCTTGCCCATGAGCACTCTCGCCTCCACCTCTAGGACCCAGGTCACTCCCCGGAACACGGCATCCTCTTCTGGACACAGCCCTATGGCTGTGCCCCACTTGGTTCTCTCCCCCTTCCAAGGGACCCGACAGTCCTCAGTCTAGCCACTTGCCTCAGTGGCAAACTGCAGTCCATGCACTGACCACTCCTCTCAGTGGCGTGCGTGTGTGTGTGTGTGTGTGTGTGTGTGTGTGTGTGTGTGTGTGTGTGTGTGTGTGTGTGTAACAAAGAGGCAGAGGACCCAGGCCCATCCACTACTCTGGGTCCTGGCCTAGGCAACCTATAGCCAGCAGCCACATACTGCCCCTCCTCCTACTCCACCATCTGTTTCCCTGGGCCACTTCCCCACTGCACTCACAGCTTCTCCGCCCTTGTATCAGGGACTCAGTCTGGCAACCATCAGGCTGGAACCTCCCTNGAGGCAGAGGACCCAGGCCCACCCACTACTCTGGGTCCTGGCCTAGGCAACCTATAGCCAGCAGCCACATACTGCCCCTCCTCCTACTCCACCATCTGTTTCCCTGGGCCACTTCCCCACTGCACTCACAGCTTCTCCGCCCTTGTATCAGGGACTCAGTCTGGCAACCATCAGGCTGGAACCTCCCTCTTCCGACCCTGACCCACTCTGTCCATGGTGCTATCTCTCTCAACCCTCCTACAGGGCAGCCAGTCCTCCTGCCTGGGCCTCCAGGGAGAGACTGCCTCTGTTCTGCTCAGCAGCCCTTCTTATATGGGCCATCCTGGCCCTGATTGACTGCTCCACTAAGCCTTCTCCCTGATGGCTGGCTCAGTAAGCCCTTTTCTAATTGGCTGGGTTCTGCGCAGCCTCCCCAAGACTGCTTTAACCCTTCTTCTGCCTGTGTAAAGCAGCCGCCCCACCACACTCAGTCATAAATATTTTTTATGAATACAAGTACTAAGTTCTGCTCTTTGTGGGGTCATATGATTTGTTATTTATAAGCATTTGTACAACCACTTGTTGTAGGAGCAACAGTGATCTGTATGCTTTGTATGACTATGCTCTGTATAACCTGTAGATTCAAAAGGTCTGTTACACCTTCCCCTCCCCCCCTTTTTGTCTCCTCTCCCTCTTTGAATACCTGTGAAGTGGCTTTCCCCCTCCCCCTCTCTCCTGGAATGCTTGTGGGATGAATGGGCTGCTTGAGCAGCTGGAAGATCAGAAGGGCTCCCAGGTAGCCAAGGTGTCTGCAACTCTGATTAGGCAGCGATCACATGCCCAATGCATGGACATTGCCCGAGGTGGAGTGTGACCAACCAGATGCAGCCAAGTCATCTCTAGTTGCAGGCCATGAGGAACAGGTCCTTAAAAGGGGAAGGGGCCATGTGCTCAGGAGTGCACTCACAAAATTGTACTTCCCATGAAGGCCCTTTGCCCGGACCGCCTGGCCAGTGGTTCGCCGTGTTGCATTTCAGTGTGCCTCGGGAAGACTTACCTTCATCATATCGTCCATCGCTGCGCTGTGGGACACTTACCTTGAATTAACCTGACATCTCCAGTGCTGTGCCACTCCTGGGAGCATGAGTATGCGAGTATGAGTGTGGACCCCCCCCCACCCTTTGAGCTTAGCTATCAGTATAATAAACGTGCTGCTTTCTGCCAAACTCTGGTGGGTCATTAGTCCTCCCTAAGCTTACTAGCTGGCCCAATTTTGGGTAACAGCACTGGGTATCCTTGAAAATGTTGGCAAATCCTGGATGTTCCACTATTTAAAGCACAAATAAATATTTATTTACAAATGTACTGGAAGGGCATTATTTGCTGTTTATCGTTTGTTATTTTCCTGGTAAAAATATTAAACAGGCATCCCAGTCATGGAACACAAGAAATAATATATAACTCAGGGGAGCTAGAACACGAATCATTAGAGAAAACAATTTGAACAACCTATTGTCAGAAAAACATTTACCCAAAATAGTCAGCAAATACTTACTGAGAAATACATTAGACCAAAATCAGGACTGGTTTGTGAACAATTCAAAAGGGGCTTCATTTGCAATGAGGGCTGTGAAATAATTAATCTAGCTATGTTTGATAGGATTCCTAAGAATTATATGCCACTTTGCACATTACCAGCACATTTATTTGCTTGACTTTTGCTAATTACTGAACTAGTGTCATGCAAGAGGAATATTCTTATTACAGATATAAAAGAGATGAATAATAATAAATCTTGCATCTTGTCTCTTGAGCTTGCCTTTTACACAGCAAACTGTGCTGATTTGATGTTTCATATTTTAAAAGTCTCCCACCAAGGAAGATATATTTCAGAGAATTATTTTTCAGCACCATCAGCTCAGCATTTCTGCTGAGGGGAGCAAGGCAATGTCCTTCAGTTTTTGATGAAAAATCATCTGTGTTTGAACTGTATTTCTGCTCTGAACTAAAGCTGTAGCTAATTAAAATACTCCCACCCTTTTCTTCTTCTTCTTGGAACATTTATTTGGCTACATACAGGAGAAAGAAGATTACTATTCTCATGCAGAAATGCAGCAGACCAGATTCAGAAGGGACAGTCTGTGTGTGTATTGACTAGACAGAGTCAGAATGCGGTGGGTGAGACTCTTCCAGCCCTGGGGGAGAGGAGAGGGTGAAGGTTGCTTAAGCTACCTTTGCACCTTCCCAATTCCAGCTTGCTGTGGGGCCCCAAACCACACCCTGTATAATATCTTGAGCTGGGGGAGCTGCTCCAAGTTGCAGCAACCCATACCAGGCTGCCTTTGGGCAGCAACAATGCCCTTGAATTGGCTGTGGGACTACCTGCATGCGTATGCTCCCTCCAGCCCCTTGGCATCCCCCTATACTGTGGCTGATGAAGGGACCTGCATAGGGCTGCCACAATGCATACACTAGGGACATTCTGCACTGGCTAGCTAAGAGGCTTTTAGTGCCCCTGTACACTGAGCCACATTGTGGGTGAGAATCTCATCCAGTGCATTTGAACTTGCTGCTAGGGCCAAATCAGGCACATCCAGAGTTCCTTGTGAGACCACTCAATTGGGGCTGCTTTTTGTGGTGATAATTCATCTCCTCCCAGGTGCTTATAATTGAAACTGTATGATGTACATGGTCAAAAGTTTAAAAGTGGCCAATAATTGGGAGCCTCAGATTTGGAGGTACCCAGCTTGAGACTGCTAAGAAGCAGTAATGGCTCAGTAAGTCTGCTGGAAAGCAAAGGAAATAATATGGCAAGTTGCATTAATCCTATCACATTGCAATTAACTTGTGTCACCAATGTATTGTGATATTTATATCTGAGCTGCCAAAGGTTTAAAATATCTCTGCTCACATGTACGAGATTTTGATTTTCAAAAGCTATTTCATTTTGTTGGAGCTTCAGGTCCAATTAAAAACGATTTGAACATAATGATGAAAGCTGGAATATGATGCCAGAACACATTCCTCTTTTTCCATATTAATGTTGAAATTCCCTACAATGAGGTTCCAAGAATAAGAGCAGACAGACTCCCAGAGAGTTTGAAATATCATGAATCCTTTCAGCTTTATATTTGGGTATTTCTGAATTAAATGTATTGGAATTCTAATTGTGTGTACAGTATCTAGTGATATTAAGCTTTGTTTCTGGCAATCAGTTTCTGGCCTGAAACTTGCAAACTTTTGCCCTTATTCAAAATGGTCACTATTTCTGATTACTTCCAATAGGACTGAAGACACAGACTACTCTCAGTCAAGATGGCCAGCATTTCCTTACTGCCTTTTATGTGTGGAAGTGAGAATGTCCCTGGTAAGTGTGGCCACCTTCTTCAATTGTCTCCAGTAGGACTGAAGCCAGGTTGCCCTCTGGAAAGATGGCCATCTCCTGGGCTTGAAACTTAAGAAGTTGGACTGATAGCTGTGAGAAGACATGGGAAATAGGACTTGTACCCATTTTTAGTGGTCTATCCCAGAGCCTTAAAACTGGACTCCCAAGTGTCACCTTCTATGGTCATCAGCTAGAAGGGGTCACTGCTGCACACACTGGAAAGCTGTTCTTTCCAGCCACAGACACCATAGTGCTTTCAAGCAAAGGTTGACAGAGTTATCAGGGTGATGGCAACCAGCTCAACACTACCACCAAGGCCTGGCAGGCAGTACAGCACCACCTGTGTGGCAGGAGTAGGTCCCAGCCAGCAACCAGAAGCATCACCTGTGCCACTCAAGCCAGCATGGAGCAATGGCAGCACCAGTCTGGCAGATACGGGGCTTGGCCAGAAGAAGCAGCACCAACTACGTGGAGGCTAGTGTTTACTAGGCTACGTGGGTTCCTGCTAGTGGTGGCACTAACGCAGGAGGGGATGGGAGAGGGTAAGGGTGTGGAATGTGATCCCCATTTGGGGAAATGTGGGAGAGTAATAGTGTTTTTCATTTTAATAATCTAGTGTCTTTTGGAATATGATGTGCCCAAGGGAAAGATGGGGGCAGGGAAATGTAGGAGGCAGGAAAAGACTGAGCAGAGGGAGGGCAATGTTGGGGATCAGAAGGGATACTGTAGAGACAGGGTAATGTGAGGAGTAAGAGGAGAGTGAGGGCTAGTCTACACTAGAATCTCTACAGCGGCACAGCTGTACCGATGTAGCTGCGCTGCTGTAGTACTACTAGTGTAGATGCTCTGTGCTGATGGGAGAGAGTTCTCCCATCGGCATAATTAGTCGGCTTCCCCAGGTGGCAGTAGCAATGTTGGATGGAGAACTTCTCCCACCAATATAGCACTGTCCACATCGACGCATAGGTTGGTATAACTTACGTCGCTCAAGGGGTGGCTTTCTCACACCCCTGAGCAACTTAAGTTATACCAAAGTAAGCACTAGTGTGTACAAGCCCTGAGGGAAGACTAGGGTAATGGGAAGACTAAGGCATGTGGGGGAATAATGGATGGCAGATAGGGAGAATGTGAGGAATCGGATACTATGAAAGGAAGGGAAATAATGGAGCAAATTAATGTAGGGGTCATGTGAAGTATAAAAGACTGTGGTAGTTTGGAAGGAAATTAGTGGGGCAGGAGATGAATTGTGAAGGAAGTGTCAGGCTAGTAATAAGGGAAGAGGATGGAGAGGGATAGAATGGCTGCTCCCCCACTCAAGGGTTAGGAGATGGTAAATAAAATTTCCCTCCAAGCAACCATCAGCGAGTATTTCATTTCTTTTGTTCATGGATTTAATGTTCAGTATCGAACCTGAAAAGATTGCATACAAATTGGAGGTGGATGGCTTCCCCGAGGAACATAAAAAAATTGGAGGGAAGGCCAAAACACGCCCATATTTCATTTTTAAAAGCACACGATTGGCTTAAAAATCTCATAATTTGGGGGGACCGATTAATGTTTTTTTAATAGATGGAGTTGGCAATACCACAGTCTGAGTATTCTCCTCTCTTTTCAGGAGAGATCATCTCCAAACTCCAGCACAAAGTTTGTAGGACCCCAATCTGAGACATTATCTTAAGTCTACCCCCGCTTTTATGTCAAACTGTTATTGAAGAAAAGATTGAGGCAAAGACCCATGAGAGATTAGAGCTCTGTTGGTCAGTTTCTCTGAAGCCCATATACATAGTGGTCTACTGAATAGCACTCTATGGAAACACCCACTAAGATGGATAACTAAATTATTTTTGAAGCCAGAATAGTTGTCATATTTTGCACATTCATTTTGAAAAGCATACCAGCTCACTCCCAGAATCCCTTCCCTAGAATCCCCTTATTGGAACTCAAACTTCCTATTACTTTGGGAACCACTCATCTTTTCGACGTGGCCTTAAAAATGATGATGGACATTAAAGATCCTGTTTTGCAGTGTTGGTTCCAGGATATGCAACACAAAACCAACAATATTCCTGAGGTACATCAATGATATTTTCATCCTCTGTACAGACTACCCTAAACTCTCTCATAGATTTCCACCACAACTTCAACAACCATCACCCACATATCAAAGTCTCTCTAGAACACTGCCACACCGGCATCAACTTCCTGGACACTACAGTCAGCTTCAGCAATTGAACCCTACAGATGACTATATAAAAAAAAAATGTGGATCATCACACCTACCTCCACAGATCCAACAACTACCACAGACACACCAACATGTGGTATACCTCATCCAGTGCATCAAATGCCCCAACAAGTACAATGTGAGTAAAACAAGACAATCACTACACTCTTGAATTAACTAACAGAGAAAAAATGAAGAAAAAAAAAGACAAACACCCTATCACATGCAAGTAAACACTTTTCACAAAGTGATGACTCAATATCAGTCCCCATCCTCAAAGGAAACCTACACAATACCTTCAAATGGCAAGCCTGAGAACATAAATCATGACTGTTCTGTACACCAACAAACAGAGATTCAATAGACACTGGTTTAATGGCTCATTACACAATAGAGCAAAATAATGTCCTCCATTCAGCATGACCTCACAAGTATAGTGCGTATGAGGTCATGCTGTGTGGAGGATGCCATTTTGTAAAATGGCATCCTCTGTACACTCGGGATTGCCGCAAGCAAATCTGCTGATGGAGCAACTCCGCTTTGAATTTCAACCCACAATTTGGGAACTGCTGGCTTAGGACAAAGGAGCTGGAGCACTCGAGGCTCTACTGCAATACAAATAATGAAGTGAATAATAAATATTGGGACTTTAGCTTGCTTAACAAAAAATTTGCCATGTTACTTAAAATAAGCTATTAAAAATGTACTATTTCAGATAACTAGTTAGCTTTATGGATAACAGTCTAGTTGTGCTGTTTGTTTGGTTTTTGGCTGTTATGTTTCTTCATTCTTCTTTATGAAGGATGCCAATTTAGGTCACTTAAACTAAAGTTAAGGGTTATGCTACAGAAATTCTTGACGCCAATGATGCAAATAATACAATAACTATACTGTTTGGGTTTCCTTGGCACTTTAAAAAAAGTGGTTTAAAATTCTCATTGTTCTTTCCTCTGACTCTGAGAAAAGCTGGTCATGTGCTTCAAATCAAAGCCTTTGGAAAATCAGGAAAAGTTGCAGCAGACAACTGAAGTGCTGATGGGCTTTATATGAATGATGTGTTATAGAGGGAGCTGTTTCCTCCAATTTGGCCATTTCATTATATTCAGTGAAAAACTTTGTTACAATGTTCTTGCTCTAGAAGAATGTTACAGGCTGCAAAGCCTCTGTGGAAGATGTTGACATCAATGCTTCTGGCAGTTAAGGTCGCAGTATACTGCATTTTCCTACTATTTTTATATACACATTGAACTGCCATACTAACTGAAGGGCTGTTGTTTGATATCTGTTTATACACTGGTGACCTTAGTTAATTTTCAACATCGCTGCTGCTTACGAAGGTTTTGACAATGCTATTATTTGTTGGATATTGGAATATTCACTGAAACATAAGTGTAAAAGCACAGTGACTCACTTCTCAAATTCCTGCTGCTCCATTGACAAAGACTGCATAAGTGGATCTAAAAAGGGATACAGGTCTGTCTCATTTTACGCTGGGGTTACGTTCCGCGGTCAGTGTATAAAGCGAAAACCGCGTATAGTCAAAATTACATTGAGTGTAATGGCGGGCAGAATCGCCTGCACTACAGAAACAGTATTTAAATTGTTATTTTTCTCTTTTTTGTTTGTTTTTTTCTTGTTTTTGCCGACCGCATAAAGCTGAAATCGCACATGTTAAATGTGCCTAAGATGCGACAGACCTGTATTCTATTGTTAGTTTCTCTCTTGGAACACATTGTTGTAGATAAATGGTGTCATTTTTGGATACTAGGCACAATATCATCCAGGCATTTTGATTAAAGACAGTCTAATCAAGAACCCTATATCCATCACAGATTAAATACTAATATGCATATACCACTGCTTTGCTTCTGTTAGGCCTGATGACAGGAAGGAAACTTTACCTCTCTGTTGTTGAAATTGATTAAAAAATGCCCTAGCGTACAATGAGGTGGAGTGGCCTCCCTCCAGACTGGATAGAAAGAGACCCACTCCCCTTCCCCTGGTGGGCAAAGCCAAATCCACACCCTCCTGCCTCCCTTGCTGGATGTTCTGGGACAGGACAAGAAGTATAAGAGGAGAACCCTGGAGCTCATTTGGTGCTGGACCACTGGATAATGAGGGACCACTGCACACCCTGACCATTTTCTGAGCCTTGAATATCATGGAGGAGCAGGTAGAGTCATTAATTTTCTGAGTGATTGTGTAGCTGTATAAGGATGAATTTACATTTTCATAGAGATTTGCTTATGCTCTGGAGCTGTCTTATTTCTTTTAAAATATCTCTGTTTCCTGGAATAAACTCTGACCAGGTTTTGTTTTGTTTTTATTCTTCTCTATATCAAATTCCAGCCCCTTAATGAATCTGTTTTTTTTTTCTTTTATGAAAATGGTGAGATGAAGAGCTTGTATACCACATTTCTTTGTCTTGGAGTCCCTTGTCACTTTCCAACAGCAGCTTTGATAGGAAAAACTATTGTATTCCTCTGTGTTTTTGCATCAGCAGCAGACCTTCTGCCATTGCTACATTCCTTCCAATAGAAATAAACTACACTAATAGTTCTGTCCTATGTCCCCAGCCGCTTTTGCAAGGGCCAGTGAAACATGATGATGTCTTTATTGCACTGCTTCTGTCTAGTGTGGTTGGGTGGTGGTTTGGGGGATAGTCTATGCTGCAGTAAAACGTGCACTTGCAGGGGCACTGGAACAAATGGTATAGTGCAGGTGCTGAGATCATTGAGCCAAACTATAAACCTTGTATATGCCACTTCATGCCATAGGGTGTAGCAGCACCCCTAGTTCCAGCACCTATGTGCACTTGGACTCACTTCTCAAAGTCCTGGTCTTCCTCTGAAAGGGCAGTTACTATTATTAGCATATTTCTTGACACTTGTATTTTGTAGGTACAGTTGTAGGAGTTTGTAATGGGGTTTACAAACCCCATACTAAGTGAAGGGAGAGGAGAGTCTTCCCTGCTTATAGGCAACCAGGCTGATCATACATACGCCCCTTCTCCCCAGTTTCCAGAACTGCCAGTCATGGAGACATGTACCCACAGCTGTGACCAATCAAGGAAACAAGCCCAATTATAAAGGAAGCAGGACAGAGAGGGAATGGGAGATAGAAAGGCCTGGAACAACAGAGGAGTAATAGCCCCATACCAGGCTACCTCTCAGAAACCACTAAGGAGACTGTAAACCCTGGTGTTTAAAGACTGATAGATGCAATTTAAGATAAGAGTTTATGGACTGATCTAATTGCAGACAATTTGAAGGGGACCAGTTAGGAAAAAGCTGGGAGTCCTAGAGAGACTGCATGAAGAACAGTTGACAGTACCAAAGATAAAATCTTTGGATTCTCAAAAAATTCAGCCAGCCATTTAGATCTATAAATGGCCAAAGAAGGCTTCTGTTCTGTTTTGATGACAGCTTCATATATATCCAGTAAGTCTCCATACCAATTTGTTGGTATTAACATGAATGATTTTCCCCACCCACATCTGTCCCCAGCTCTCCCAATATGTACCCGCTTCTGCTCTTCTTTTGTGAAGCCTCAGGACATGCAGGCAACTTGATGCCACTCTCTTTTTCCTGTGGAATTTTTAAGGCCTGTCTGGAGTTCATATGATTGGGCATACACCTACCAGAACCCTTGCCTCCCTGGTGTCAGATCAGATGGAGTCACTAACCCTTTGAATGGCGGTGTAACTTATATAACCATGGGCATAAATTTTTTGAGATGTATGCTCATCATCTGAATTCTGGTATTACTCCTGCAGTATCTTTATTTGCTGAAAAGTCTGTAACTAGATGTCTTGTCTGTTGTTGTTTTTTTAAAGGCTAGATCAGATTCAAGCCCATTCCTAGTATTCACCGTGTTTTCCTCACATCTGATTTTTTCCCCTGAACTCTTCATTTTCAGGGTGAGAAGAGTTCTTCTATCAGGCTCCTTCATGCACAGGAGTCACTTGTCAGTTTTCAGGAGCAACTTTTCCAGAACAGACTGTAATATTGCTCTGTGTTTTTGCATCAAAAGCACACCTTCTATCATATCTACATTGCCTATATTGAGGATCAAATCCACAGACTGTTCTGACCTCTTTTGCAAGACCAGGTGATTCATAGGTTAGGTTATCTCTTTTCAACTGCCATACTCTGTTCTGATTGGATGGTGGATTTAAAGATATTCTCTGTCAAAGAGTCAACGTATCCAGGGACTCATTTCTTAAATAGTGTTCTTCCTCAGAAAGGGCAGGTACTACTGTTAGCATCTTTATAGATACAGACTGTTTGTAGTTAAAGTGCAGTTGTCTAAGATGACATCTTTGTATTGTAAACAGAAATTCCTCCAACTATTTTCATTGAGGGCTAATCAAGGCTTGTACTCTCCATACCCATTTGGCTAAATGTCTGGGCATAGGTGCACATGTCACCCTGCTTCTGACTGGTGTCTGGAAAGGACAGCACAATTGATTGCTACTCTTGGTGAAGTTGATTAAGGACTTTCCCAAGCCATATGACTATACAGCAGACACTATATATTCTTGGCCTTGCTATCTTATCATGCCAGAAGAAGAGTCATTATCTCTAAGCGACTGTGTAACTTGGATGCATATGAATTTTCTCAGAAATATGCTTATCCTCTGGAGTCCACTTATTTCTGCTTACTGTGACAAAGTCAGGCCGGATGGCTGCAAGAGGGTGTGGGAAGGCAGATATGTTAGCCTGTAGCAGGGTGGTCACCTGCTCCTGCCCTGCAGGGCTTGAAATCAGCCCTGGGAGAGGGCTGAGACTGCGAGAGGGCTGCTGATAGGAAAGCAGCAAGCCTCGGCAGATTGGGGAAACAGCCACAGCTGTGGCCATGCCACACTCAGGCCACAGCTGGCCCTATAAAAGGCCAGAGAGCCAGAGAGCAGAGACTCTCTCTAGCCTTTGAGAGGGAGGGGCCTGGCTGCTGGGGAGTGTACCTGAGGTGGAGCAGGGCTGCGGGAAGGCCAGAGGAGCTGGGGAGCTCCGGCCTGGAAACCTCCCAGGCTGCAGGCCTAGTATAAAGCCGAATAGGTATTGGGGTTGCAGGGGGCAGCCCAAGGGCAGAGGAAGGCAGCAGGCCCGAACCCTCCTTGCCAGTGATGAGTGGCTTATACTGCAGGCTGCCCCAGGGAATGGGGTCTAGTTGGTGACTGGCAGTAGCCTATGAGTGAGGTGAGGTGGGGATAGGGGGTGGGGGTTCCCCAGCGAGGGAAGACCCTGAGACTGAGAGGTGTATGGCCAGGGGGCAGCATCCCAGATAATGGGGCATCGGAGTCCTGGGAGGGACACGGGAGCCAGTGGCAGCAGGACACCGGCCTGCAGAGGGCGCTCCGGAGTCTGGAAATGCTAATTCCCTGGATGACCAGCAGGAGGCGCCACAGGGGTGCGTCCCACATTGCTACATAGCCCTAATGTTAAAGACCCTCTTCCCTATAAGCTGAGAAGGGGTTACCTCAGGTCAATTAGGAACACCTGAATCCAGTTAAGGGCTGCCTGAGACCTTTTAAAACCAGGAGGGAGAGAGAGACAAGCTGCTATCAGGCTAGTGGCAGCAGGGAAGTAAGCTTCTCCAGGAGGGGAGGCTGCGCTCCTCCAAAAAAGGGAAGCAGACAAGCCTGAGTGCTTGCTAGGGGAAGGACTGACACCCCAGGGCAGACTACAGGGTGACACCCAGCCCCAGTGAGGAGGCAGGGGAAGATATCACCCTTTGTGTTTATGGGACTATTCCCCTTTTGTTTGGTGGAGGATCACCCCGTAGGCCTACCCTGAGGCCTACCCAGGAAATACAGCCAAAGGAGCACAGAAAGGAGGAGGACGAACGCTGCCCAGAGTGGGGTGGGGCTGATTTACCCCAGGCTTGGTCCAGCAAGACAAAGGAGGTGCCTTCCCACAGGTGGTGTTGGATGGGATCTGACTTTGTAGCGAACCATCCTGGGGCAAGGTAAATCACACCCCCACAAATGGACGACATAGTAAGGTCAGTGGTACAGGCCACGGCGGCCCAACAAGAGGCTACCAGGGTCCAGATGACTGCACAACAGGAGTTGGTACAGCTACAGGAGGAAACAAATCAACTGCTGATAACCCAGGCAGCCCAGGACTGAGCCACCCTGCAGGAGGTTGTGAACGAGCTGAAGGCCCTGACCGCTCTGACGCATGCCCATGATGGGACCTGGTCCCTACCGGCAAGTAGTTACCTACAAAAGATGACAGTAGAAGATGATGTCAAGGCATACCTCCTTACCTTTGAGAGAACGGCCCTACGTGAGGCCTGAAGCAGCTACAGATTACCCCCAGTTGAAGGCGGAGATCCTGGCGAGATCAGGGGTGACAACAGCTATAAGGGCCCAGAGGTTCCTTGAGTGGAGGTACTGGAACAGCAAAGCACCGAGGTGCCAGCTATTCAACCTGATCCATTGAACATGGAAGGGGCTGCGCCCTGAAACCCACAGGCCGGAGAAGATTATGGAAGTCATAGTGTTGGACAAGGTCATGAGGGGACTACCACCTGACCTATGGGGATGGGTCAGCCAGAACGATCCGTCCTCCTATGTGGAGTTATTTTCCCTTTTAGAGAGGCACTTAACAGCCAAAGAACTTTCTCAGACTACCGGGGAAGAGATGTGCTGGGTCAAGAGGCCAGTACCCGCCCCGAGGGCCCGGCTTCCGAAGTGCCGCACAGAAATATGTTGGGGAGGAAGGAAGCTGAAGAGTGGCCAGAGGCCACAAAGGGGCTTGGGGAACTGGGGAGAGAGGGTCATGAGGTAAGGCCCAATAGCGCAAGGAATAGGGGAATACCCCAAGTAGGATATAGGTGTTATGCATTTGGGGAAGCAGAACATATAGTGGCCCAGTGTCCTAATGTGGAGGAGCTCATGCAATGTAATCTGGGGGCTCCTGAAGATCCATGTGGCTTGATAAACATTGTGGGAGTTGCGATGGCTCCCCCATAGGTACACGCGGCTAGTTAAGATGAATGGCATAGTGGACCATTGCCTTAGTGGACTCTGGGAGTGCCATCATGCTGGTCTCAGGGAAATTAGTGGGGTGGGACCAGCTGTCTCAGGCCAAGCGCACAGGAATAACCTGTGTACACGGTGCTGTCAACTATTATCCAACCATCCCTGTACAAATTGAGGTCCAGGGGAATACCACAAGAGTGGCGGCGGGTGTGGTTCCGAAGTTCCCATACCCGGTCCTCATAGGATGAGACTTCCAAGGGTTTGGAGGCCTATTTCCTGTAGATGAATCCGAGGAGGGTAGTGACCCTGGGATCAATATGATGGCCCCAGTAGCTAGCCCTCTACCAGTTTTCCATGAATTCATCCAGGATCTATTCTCTACAGGTGGGAAGCCCCAGAAGACTAGGCGAGAAAGGAGGGCAGATAAAAGGTTGGGAATCAGAATCTTGGCCCAGAACTGAAAGGCTGTGCTTGTAGGGAAGACGTCTGGTCCAGCTGACGGGCACGACGCAGATGAGTCGGAAGCTGGACCCAGTTCCGGAAACCCCCCCCCCCCCCCCCCCCCCCCCCCCCCCGGGAGAGAAACAGAAATAGGTCTCCTTGAGTTTGGGCATATTGGACCCTCCTTTAAGAATTTTGGGCAGGTCAGGCCAATGATCTGCTATACGATAACATTAGGAAAGAAGTAGTTGAGGTGAATGGGGTCCCAGTGGAGGGGAAAACCAAAGGCCTAGGGCCATACTTTATGATAAAAAAGGACCTATACAGAGTAGTCAGAATGCAATAGCAAGAAGTGGAGCAGCTCTTGGTACCTTGAAAGCACCAGAGGGCAGTGTTGGACCTAGCTCATAGTCATTTGTTCAAAGGACATCTGGGGTGGATCGAATCCTTCGGAGGTTCTTTTGGACAGGAGTTTATATGGATGTCTGACAATATTGCACCTCCTGTCCAGAATGCCAATGACATGGCCCCCGGCCACACCTAAGGGCCCCTTTAGTGCCATAGCCAATTATTGACACCCCCTTCAAGAGGCTAGCCATAGACCTGATAGGCCCACTGGAGAAGTCGGCCCAGGGCCATCAGAGTGTGCTCATTGTACTGGGCGACACTATTCGATACCCAGAAGCCATATCCCTGTGAAACACAATGTCCAAGATGACAGCTAAGGAATTAATCAAATTTTCTCTAGGGTAGGGATACCCAAGCAAATTTTGACGGATCAAGGGACCCCCTTTGTGTCCAAGTTGATGAAAGACTTGTGTGCAATGCTCCACATATGGGCCCTAAGAATGTCAGTCTACCATCCACAGACCGATGGCCTCGTCGAATGCTTTAATAGGACACTGAAGACCATGATACAGAAAGTGGTGGGCTGGACTGGGAAAAATTGGATACCTTATTACCTTACCTGATGTTTGCTATAAGGGGGGCCCCCAAACTTCAACTGGATTTTCCCCTTTTGAACTGTTATACGGTCGCAAACCCCCCCCCCCCCCCCCCCCCCCCCCCCCCCCCCCGCAGCATACAGGACATCGCCAAGGAGGGCAGGGAAGAACAGCCTAACCAGGGAAAATGCATCATTGAGCATGTTCTGCAAATGAAGGACAGGATAACCCAAGTCACCCCCATAGTGAGGGAACACATGGAGAAGGCACAAGAAGCCCAAGAGATCTATTACAATCGCTGCGCAATGGCCCAGAAATTCCAAGTGGGAGATCAGGTAACAGTGCTGGTGCCCACAGCAGAGAGCAAGCTCCTGGACAGATGGCAGGGGCCATATGAAGTAATAGAAGCCATTGGGGAGGTTGACTATAAAGTTTGACAGCCTGATCATCGAAAGCCAGAACACATCTACCGTATCAACCTATTGAAACCATGGCAAGACAGGGAGGTTCATCTTGTCACCGTGGAGACACCACCCCAAGGAAACAAACCTCAGGGGCAGGTGGGAATATCCCCTGAATTGACACCTGAATAATGAGCCGAAGTCATCGGTATGATTTTATGAAACCACGACATGTTCTCAGAAAGGCCAGGCAGGACCACAAAAATTCACCATCACATCATCACGGATCCTAGAATAAAGGTGAATGTTAAGCCATACTGGATCCCAGAGGCAAAAAGAGAGGAGATCAAGACCGAAGTTAGGAAAATGTTGGAGCTAGGAGTCATTGAGGACTCCCATAGTCAATGGTCCAGTCCAATTGTCCTGGTATCTAAGCCAGATGGCAGCATGAGATTCTGGAATGACTTCCGAAAATTAAACAAGGTGTCCCAGTTTGATGCTTACCCCATACCTCGGATAGACGAGCTACTCGACTGACTGGGAAAAGCACGATTCTTATCCACCCTTGACCTAACCAAAGGTTATTGGCAAATCCCTCTGGCCAAGGAGGCCAAAGAGAAGACTTTTAGACACCAGAAGGATTGTACCAGTATGCTGTCCTCCCTTTTGAGCGATATGGGGCTCCTGCAATCTTCCAGTGTCTCAGGGAGAAGCTGTTACATCCACATGGCAATTATGTGGCTGCTTACCTTGACGATGTCATCATGCATAGCCCAGACTGGGAGACACACCTAGGAAAGGTGGAAGTGGTACTGGACACCCTAAGAAAGGCGGGTCTCATTGCAAATCCCTCCAAATGTGCAATAGGCCTAGCAGAAGCCAAATACCTTGGGTACATCTTGGGAAAGGGCATAGTGAAGCCCCGACTGAAAAAATTAGAGGCAATACAAAGTTGGCCCCGACCGATCCAGAAGAAACAGGTCAGAGCAGTTCTGGGGATAGTTGGGTACTACAGATGATTAATTCCCCACTTTGCTACCAGAGCATACCTGTTGACTGATTTGATAAAAGCCAGAGGCCCAGACATAGTGAAATGGACCAGCACAGCTGAAGAAGATTTTGCAGATCTGAGGATAGCCCTTTGTAGTAACCTGGTGCTAAAAGCCCTGGACTTTGAGAAGAAGTTCTTGCTGCAAACAGACACCTCTGAGGTCGGGTTGGGAGCTGTACGTTCGCAAATGGTAGGAGTGGAAGAACACCCAATCTTATTCCTTAGTAGGAAACTCCTGCCCAGAGAACAAAAGTATGCTGTTGTGGAGAAGGAATGCCTTGCTGTAAAAGGGTCCATGGAAACCCTCCAATATTACTTACTGAGATGGAGGTTTACCCTCATCACTGACCATGCCCCCCTGAAATGGATGCACCAGAACAAAGAAGGAAATGCAAAGGTAACAAGATGGTTCCTGTCATTACAACCCTTCACTTCAGGTTGCAACACAGGTCAGGGGTCAGGCCTGGCAACGCTGATGGCCTATCATGGGTACACTATTTTTCGACCCAAGTAGCCCAACCCCATAGTGTGGAGCAGGGAAGGGGGATATGTGACAAAGTCAGGCCGGATGGCTGCAAGAGGGTATGGGAAGGCAGATATGTTAGCCCTAGAATAAAGACCCTCTTCCCTATAAGTTGAGAAGGGGTTACCTCAGGTCAATTAGGAACACCTGGATCTAGTTAAGGGCTGCCTGAGACCTTTTAAAACCAGGAGAGGGAGAGAGACAAGCTGCTATCAGGCTAGTGGCTTCTCCAGGAGTGGAGGCTGCGCTCCTCCGCATAGGGGAAGCAGACAAGCCTGAGTGCTTGCTAGGGGAAGGACTGACACCCCAGGGCAGACTACAGGGTGACACCCAGCCCCAGTGAGGAGGCAGCGGAAGGTATCACCCTTCGTGTTTATGGGACTATTCACCTTTGTTTGGTGGAGGATCACCCCGTAGGCCTACCTTGAGGCCTACCCAGGAAATACGGCCAAAGGAGCACAGAAGGGGGAGGATGAATGCTGCCTAGAGTGGGGTGGGGCTGATTTACCTCAGGACTGCCATCGCCAGAGGGGGAAGTGCTTGTTTTGGCGAGATGAAGGAGGTGCCTTGCCACATTACTTATTGTTTGCTGGAAAGCCTGTGACCAGCTTTCCTTGTGCTTATCAAATCCAAGCTGATGATTAGTACTGACCATATCTTCTTCATTTGATTTCTCTTTTCAGAACTCACTGTTTTCATTCTGGGTGTGATGAAGAGTCCATCTATCATTCTTGTTTATGCACTAAACTCCGTTATGAATTTTCAGTATGAACTTTGCTAGAGAAGACTGATATTCCTCAGTGTTGTTGCATCAGCAACAGACCTTTTTGCATGATTATATTCGTTCCTATGGGGAATCAAATTTTCAGACATTTCTGTCCTATATCCCCAGCCTCTTTTGTAAGAAATGATAAGTCATGAGGTGTACATGCGTGATGGATTTTGGGATAGTTTGCATTAGAGTAAACATGCACTCAAACATGCTTTTAAAAATCCTGTTCTTCCTCTGAAAGGGCAGTTAACATCATTCTTGGTACTTTAGGTGGCAGTTTGTCCAAGTATTTGAATCCAAGAAGGCCTGTGTTCTAGTTTTGATAGTGAACTCCCTACCCATCCAGTAAACTGAACACATATGTGTGCCAATGAGTGAATTCTTTCTCTGATGTAGAACTCAAAATGGTTCTGCTTCTATTAGGAGTTAGGAAATGAAGGCAACTTGTTGCTTTTCTTTTTTTGTTGATGTTTTCTAAGAACTGCCCATAGGCTGTCTAAGGCACTTTCCATCTTCTGCACCTTATGTTGGAATGGTGGAGTCATGAGTTTTCTGGCTGTGTAACTTTTACAAGAATATTTCTGAATTTTCTCACACTTGATTATCATCCAGAGTCTTCTCATTATTCCTGAATTATCTTCATTTGCTTGAAAACCTGTGAACAGTTTTATTTTGCTTAGATCAGGCTTTATTCAATACAAAAACATATATTTGCATTGTAATAACTCCAGGAGTCCCAGTCAAGATCAGGACCCATCCGTGCTGTTACCATAAAAGGGTCCTTTCCCTAAATAGCTTACATTCTAAACTGACAACAGATAAAATAGTTGAAGCAGGATACAGTATATGAGAAAGGGATCAGGGTGATAGGAGGTGCACATTTTGTTAATTCAGTCTTTCCCTCCTTATCCTCTTCAAGAAAAGCAACATATCAAATTAGAGGAGAGGGATATAATCAAAATATGCAGAATTTTTCATATGCATTATATATACGTAAGAAACATATTTTTATGTACCTTGTATGCCTTTTTTTGTTATCATCTTTACCCAACATACCCCACAGTAGGTCCAGGTGAATACATTATTGAGGGGGGAGGTTCCCACTGGCCATTTGGGGGTGGGGTGGGAAATTCATTCAGGTCAAAACAAATTTGAAAATTTTGGAAAATTGAAAAAAGTCAGTTTCAGATTGAAAGAAACATTTTGTTTGACCTGAAACATTTTGTTTCCAGGTGTTTTTAAAGGGATAGATTCACAAAACAAGAAGTAGGAAGGAGAAGGTGGTGGTAATAGCTCCCTTTATAAGCTTTAGCCCCATGGTTAGGGGACACACCTGGGATGTACAAGACATGGGTTCAAATCCCCTTTCCCTCTCTTTCTACCCCCTTGATGTAGAGAAATGATTTTAACTTGGGTCTACCACATGGCAGAAGAGTTCCCTTACCCCTTGGATACAGAAAGGTCTGAGGTTGGGCTTTCTCAATCTCTTCTGTTTAAGTTATTCCACCCTGTATAAGTAATTAAATAGTCATTGGGCCACAGAGAGAGGTGGTGTTTTCTGTCAACCTTACCCCCCCTTTGAAATAGAGTTCTATAATGTGTATTTCCTGTTATAACTTTTTTTGTGTGTGGTGCCTACCATTTTGTATGTAAAGTGCACGTCTAAGGTGAAATCATTGGATTCTGAAGATTTCTTCCAGTGACTTTTTTTTTTAAATCCAAGAAGGGTGAAGAAAGGCCTGTGATCTAATGAACTCCACATTCCATCAATTACATGGGATTGTTTAGTCTGCAGAAGAGAAGAATGAGGGGGGATTTGATAGCTGCTTTCAACTACCTGAAAGAGGGTTCCAAAGAAGATGGATCTAGACTGTTCACAGTGGTACCAGATGACAGAACAAGGAGTAATGGTCTCAAGTTGCAGTGGGGGAGGTTTAGATTGGATATTAGGAAAAACTTTTTCACTAGGAGGGTGGTGAAGCACTGGAATGGGTTATCTAGGGAGGTGGTGGAATCTCCTTCCTTAGAGGTTTTTAAGGTCAGGCTTGACAAAGCCCTGGCTGTGATGATTTAGTTGGGATTAGGTCCTGCTTTGAGCAGGGGGTTGGACTAGATGACCTCCTGAGGTCCCTTCCAACCCTGATATTCTATGATTCTATGATTCTATGAAAGTCCTCTGCACACCCAAGTTGCTGCAATTTATGTATTTATTCATTCCATCTTGAGTGCATAGTTGCTCTATTTCTATTAGGTCTTTGGAGATTAAAGCAATATAACTGTTCATTGCTGTTGATGTTACCATATATCAGGTCCAGTCCCCAGCTACTACTATTGTCTCTGCTTTGTTACGATATTGTACCAAATACATGGAAACATCAGGAGCTCCTTTATGTCAGTAATCCCATGCCCTCTATGTAATCCCCTGTTCATGAAGGAACTCTGTGAACGGTTGTATAATATGAGCCAAATTGAATTATGAATTTTCCATGTAGGGGGTCATTCCTACGATTCTCTGTACTCCTGAAATCTCTCAACACGCCTATCTTGACTACAGGAGGTTTAGTCCCATTCACAGTGATAACCTAATTTTTGCTCCTATGATGGCTCTGCCCTACCCAGGGATTCCTCAGGGCAGGGGATTCCCCTGCTGCACCTTTAGGGGTCTGGCCTTTTCTGTAGTCTCATGGAAAACTGAAACTTTCTGTAAACGTTGAAATCTTCCAGTCCAACCAATGCTGCTTTCCGCGTTTGTACAATTTAATTTCTCTGGGGCTATTACCAGGGATACTCTTGCTATAGATATTTTTCCCCCTCGTTCGCTGGGTCCTTTCCAATTTTTGGTGTCGTAGTAGTAGTAGCGTCATCACGGGTCTGCTCTTGGAATGTGTCTTCTCTTTCCTGACTGCTCTGGAGATGCTCTCAGTAATCCCAGACTGCAGATGCACTTTGTCTCCTGTTTTCCCTTTGAGTTTTTTTCTTTTTCATTTGCCGCCTTTTGTTGTCTCTTTGTGTAACCCATGCCTGCTTGGTGTGGCACTCTGTCCCCCTCTATTGGCATCTAGACCAGCTAGAGATTGATGAGCCTGCTACAGCCTTGGTTAAAAGACACATCTTTTAGCTCGTGCAGTAGAGGCTCATGCATTAAGCTCCAGAAGTCCCAGGTTTGATCCCAGCTAACAACAACCAGGATTTGTAGGGATTACATTTGCTCTGCCTTTTCTTGTGGGACAGGGAGGTACTTCTTGCCCTCTACATTCCCGATCTGTTCCTTCCTTCTATGAGCTGGGGAGAAACAGGATCCAGTGGTCCTCCCTCTGAAGAACATTAGCAAGTAGCCACTGGGGGTGGAAGTGGGACAAGAAGGTGGGGGGCAAAATTGGATGAATTGGAGAATAGAACGCCTGGGATATTGCTTTCTCCAGTTAACTAATAAATTGACAATACTCCTGCCCTTGAGTGGGAAGAAGATTCCTCACCCCCATTCAATGGACCATAGTGCCTTTGCAGTGATAGAGCTCTCTTACACTCGTTTTCTGACTGCACTTTTGTTTGCTAGATAGAAATGGGTTTTCTTGTTTGTTTTGTCCTTAATTTATTTTCTTCAGTTCTTAGTGGTTGTGAACTCTAGTTTCCTGCTGTCAAATATATCTCCTCAGGCTAACATTCCACCTGGAGACCTACACAATCACAGTTTTTGAAATAAAAGAGGACTTCTGTTCAGGAAGTAGGCCTCATCACTCTGATCTATGTAGGATTTTGTGGGTGTCTTGTGTTAACTTCTCTGAGGAGTGGAATATGTAATTATTTTCTAATTATCCCAGTTCTTCACAGGCTTATGACTAAACCCCAACTTTCTACTGTTTCGCGATTTGATTTTAATTTGGATTGCCTTGGGACAGGAAAGGCCCTCTTTCTCAAATCAATTTTGTTTAGTTATTTTATGGGGGAAAAAGTTGAAATTTGGAATCTGAACCACCCATGCAGATGACATTCAGGAATGGAATATAGAAGATGGAGAAAGATAAGGGGTACTATGTGCTGCACTCATACAGATATTTTCAGGCAAGCACCCTACCATGGCATCTATGAAACAACTCTTGTGACAAATGGACTGAGTTTGTTGCGGATGTGACCCCTGTATTGTGGCCTCTGATCACAACCACCTCACTCATAAGAACTCACCTTCCTGCTTGAAAATCAAGCTTGCAACAGAATCTATTCTGATGTCACTCAATTCCACTCCTGAAGTCTTGCCATGCCCATTGCTATAACAACATAACACTATTTGTTTCTAATGTTACAAAGGTGCCACTGTTTTGAAATTAAGCGCAAACTCGCAAACTGAATATTGTAAATTGTTGCTCTAATATTTACATGTCTTTGAGTGTACAATTCCCATTATTTTTAGAAAGAAACTCTCTTGCAGAAAATGCATCTTTAGCTTTGTTACATTTCTTAATCTTTTATATCTGTCACCCTCTCTTTTTTATTCCCCATGTCTCTTGGTTTTAATGGCTTTCCCATGGAACTTTTAAAGGGCAATGACAGTTGGGCCAAATCTACTAGTGAGAACTCTTGACACACTAGTGGCCTATTCAAACTGCTCCTATTCTATCATGCAAGTTAGCTCTAGAGGAAGGGTCATGATTTGTCGAATTCTCTCTGATATCACAACGCACCCAGTAAAGACCTGAACTGTTGACCTGGCCATGCCTACAGTCAGTATGATCATAACAACTAAATACAATTGCTAATAATGTAATTCTGTGAGAAGTAGGAAATGTCCAGGTTATTTCATTACTAATAAAATTCAGGACAAAAAAAATTACATTCAAACCTACAATTCTTAATTCATGTTCATTCATAACTTAACTAATGGATTTACTTGTAAAGTCTCTGAAAATTAATTTCATACTCAAAGAGTAAGTACTGTAATTATGAAAAAATGCACTCTATTATTCCTAAGTAACACTGAGAGTTTAAACCCTGCATTGACAGCAAAACTCAGCTCAGTCTTAACCAAAGAGTTCTGAGAAGAATGCTTCTAAGAGAGTGAGTGCAATGATGAGTAACTGTTTAAGAAATAAATTAATTATAGTCATTATAGAGTGATGGAGATGATGACTGTCTGGTCAAGAAGACAGGAACAGGGATTAGAAGCCTGAGGAGTGGAGACTGGGGGTAGGTTGGTAAGGAGAATGGGATTGAGTAGGGAAGGGAAAAGACAAAATGTATCTACATAGAGGATGACAACCTGCTGCTGCTATCAGTTACTCCATTAGCTCAAGTGGAAGAGATCTGCACAGTGGATCTAAAGATTCCAAACTTACTGATGACATAGGTGGGTATCAATATAACGCTATATAATAGAATTTCTGTTTTTGTTTTTGTTTTCAATTTGTTGTTTTAAAAGCATAGGAAACCTAAGTTTAAAGAATATTATTAAGTTTGCAAAGTTAAGAAATGTCAGAATTAAGGTTGCAATGTCAGTACAAGTTTAATTCAGTCCCCGCAAGCATGCATTATAATACAATCTTCAATTACTACTTCTCAGAGAATCCATCATGCTACTTTTTCCCTTCTTCCCTCAGCTACGAGTCCTGTGTTGCTCTGCCCTAGGGTGGATTCTTTTCTGGTAGCAGACCAGAGGGGTACTGAAGAAGATGGGAGGGTGAGCTGGCTATAGCCTGAGTGGGAGGGAATATGATGCTCAGACTCATTTTTTTATATCAAGCCAGCCTTGAGCAGCCTGGGAAAACTCCCACTTATGTTCCATCTATACCAGGGGTCGGCAACCTCTGGCACGCGGCTCGCCAGGGTAAGCACCCTGGCGGGCCGGGCCAGTTTATTTACCTGCCGCGTCGGCAGGTTCGGCCGATCGCGGCTCCCACTGGCCGCGGTTCGCCGCTCCGGGCCAACGGGGGCGACGGGAAGCCGCGGCCAGCACATCCCTCGCCCGCGCCGCTTCCCGCTGCCCCCATTGGCCCGGAGCGGCGAACCGCGGCCAGTGGGAGCCGCGATCGGCCGAACCTGCCGACGCGGCAGGTAAATAAACTGGCCCGGCCCGCCAGGGTGCTTACCCTGGCGAGCCGCGTGCCAGAGGTTGCCGACCCCTGATCTATACTGATACAGAAGTCATCAGGGGGCTTCTTTTAGAGCCATCCTGTACTTTCTTTGTCTTGTAGGTGTCACAATTGCTCCTTTTCCTCCTATGCACCTTCTGAAGGTGGACTAATGCTACATCCTGGCCATGGGGAAAGTGTTTTAGACATCAGAACAGAAAAGAATGTGTGATATGATTTGTGTTTAGGAAGATGCATCAGGACTTGGGCAACAGCCTTGATAGTACTTCCTCTTGTAGCAGAAACTGCCCTTCTTAAATGATTTAACTTTAAATTGCCTTAGTTTTAGAGGTGTAAATGGTGCGAGCATGCTTAGATATAATTTACAGTTGCTGCTTTGGGAAAGGCCCAATAGAATATTAGGAATTAGGTGTACTGGGAAAGCTGTTCAGTGAAGCTTTATGGTTCATTTCTCCACACTGCCAGAGCAAAGCTCTCATATTAATAAGGGGGAAATGTCATCTTAGTTCATGTGCAAAGTTAGAACTTGAGAATGAAATAAATCAATTAAGCATCATAAAGTACTAGTTAACTTGCCAGATTTCCTTTCAACTTCATGAGATCTTTTTTCTCCCACATATCGGTGGTTTTAGAGAACTTGGTTTTTAGGATCTTTAGGAAGATGGTTTTGCTTTCTGCTAAACATATTCAAAGTGCTTATGTGAAGGAGTGGACTACCCCATTAAAGGACAGCCAGGAGGTCATAAGCAAAACAGCCTGGGTGTAATCAAGGAGTCTACTTGCTCCGCTCTGGGGCTAGACTACGCAATGGGTGGTTGTGTCTCTCAGGTCCCAGGACACTAGAGTCAGAGTCACAGACTTTAAGGTCAGAATGGACCATTATGATCGTCGAGTCTGACCTGCACAACGCAGGCCACAGAATCTCACCCACCCACTCCTGTAATAAACACTTATTTCTCCGACACCCTAACCTATGTCTGAGCTATTGAAGTCCTCAGAGCATGGTTTAAAGACTTCAAGGTGCAGAGAATCCTCCAGCAAGTGACCCATGCCCCACGCTGCTGAGGAAGGCGAAAAACCTGCAGGGCCTCTGCCAATCTGCCCTGGAGGAAAATTCCTTCCCGACCCCAAATATGGCGATCAGCTAAACCCTGAGCATGTGGGCAAGACTCACCAGCCAGATATCCAGGAAAGAATTCTCTGTAGTAACTCAGATCCCACCCCATCTAACATCACATCACAGGCCATTGGGCATATTTACCGCTAATAGTGAAAGATCTATTAATTGCCAAAATTAGGCTATCCCATCATACCATCCTCTCCATAAACTTATCAAGCTCAGTCTTGAAGCCAGATATGTCTTTTGCCCACACTGCTCCCCTTAGAAGACTGTTCCAGAACTTCACTCCTTTGATGGTTAGAAACTTTTGTCTAATTTCAAGTCTAAACTTCCTGATGGCCATTGTTTATATCCATTGTGTCCACTTTAGTACTGAGCTTAAATAATTCCTCTCCCTCCCTGGTATTTATCCCTCTGATATATTTATAGAGAGCAATCATATTCCCCATAGCCTTCTTTTGGTTAGGCTAAACAAGCCAAGCTCTCTGAGTCTCCTTTCATAAGACAGGTTTTCCATTCCTTGGATCATCCTAGTAGATCATCCTAGTAGCCCTTCTCTGTACCTGTTCCAGTTTGAATTCATCCTTCTTAAACATGGGAGACCAGAACTGCACACAGTATTCCAGATGAGGTCTCACCAGTGCCTTGTACAACGGTACTAACACCTCCTTATCTCTACTAGAAATACCTCGCCTGATGCATCCCAAGACCGCATTAGCTTTTTCCACAGCCATATTACATTGGTGGCTCATAGTCATCCTGTGATCAACCAATACTCTGAGGTCCTTCTCCTCCTCTGTTACTTCCAACTGATGAGTCCAAAAGTTCTTGTTATTAATCCCTAAATGAATGACCTTGCACTTTTCACTATTAAATTCCATCCTATTACTGTTTGCATCCGAAGAAGTGGGTATTCACCCACGAAAGCTCATGCTGCAAAACGTCTGTTAGTCTATAAGGTGCCACAGGATTCTTTGCTGCTTTTACATCCTATTAAACTGGGGGACAATATATACCTTCAAATCAGCGGCACTGCTATGGGTACCCGCCTGGCCCCACAGTATGCCAACATTTTTATGGCTGACTTAGAACAACACTTCCTTAACTCTCGTCCCCTAACGCCCCTACTCTATTTGCGCTACATTGATGCCATCTTCATCATCTGGACCTATGGAAAAGAAGCCCTTGAGGAATTCCACCATGATTTTAACAATTTCCATCCCACCATCAACCTCAGCCTAGACCAATCCACACAAGGACAGTCTCTACGCAAAAGAATAAATGGACACAAATATGACATCAGGAATCATAACATTCAAAAACCAGTGGGAGAACACTTCAACCTCTCTAACCACTCAGTGACAGACTTGAAGGTGGCAGTTTTGCAACAAAAAAACTTCAAAAACAGACTCCAAAGAGAGACTGCTGAACTTGAATTAATATGCAAATTAGATACAATTAACTTAGGTTTGAACAGAGACTGGGAATGGTTGGGTCATTACACTAATTGAATCTATTTCCCCATGTTAAGTATCTTCACTCCTTCTATGGGTCATCTCGATTATCACTTCAAAGGTTTTGTTTTTTTTCTCCTGCTGATAGCTCATCTCAATTGATTGGCCTCTTATAGTTCGTATGGCTACTTCCACCTTTTCATGTTCTCTGTATGTATAAATACCTTCTTTCTGTGTGTTCCATTCTATGCATCCGATGAAGTGGGCTGTAGCCCATGAAAGCTTATGCTCAAATAAATTTGTTAGTCTCTAAGGTGCCACAAGTACTCCTGTTCTTTTTGCGGATACAGACTAACACGGCTGCTACTCTGAAACCTATAATATCTGGTTTCACTTCCTGCATGAGTAACTCTAGTTCCTCCATTTTGTTACCTAGGCTCCTCGCATTGGTGTACAAACATCTTAATTTTTGCTGTTTGGCTTCACTCACATTCTTTAACCAATTAGGCACAGACATTCTACCGCCAGCATCACCTATTAGACTGGTATCTACACTACCCTTCCTCCTTATGTCCATTCTCCTACCCACGGCTGTATCCTTTCTTACTTTGTTTTCTTCCCTCTCAATGTTAAAATCCAGCATGGAGATTACCTGGACATCTCCCAACCATCTCCCCCAGATTCCTAGTTTAAAGCTCTCTTAATCAGTTGTGCCAGCCTCCATCCTAGAAGTCTATTTCCCTCCCTACTCAGGTGAAGTCCATCCCGAGAGAACAGTCCTCTGTCCATGAATGCCTTCCAGTGGCCATACATCCCAAAGCCCTCCTTATAGCACCACTGCCTGAGCCATCTGTTGATCATCATAATCTTTTCACACCTTTGTTGCCCTTCTCTAGGAACAGGCAGAATCCCACTGAAGATCACCTGAACCTCGATTTCCTTAAGTGTCTTCCCCAGCCTGGCATAGTCTCCCTTGATACCTTCCAGCGAGAATCTAGCTGTATCATTCGTTCCTACATGAAGGACAATCAGTGGATTCTTTCCCGCTCCTGTTAGGATCCTCTTCAGCCTCAGGTCCACATCCCGTATCTTAGCACCCGGCAGACAGCACACCCTTCTGGTCTCTGGATCAGCTCTGGTTACAGGCATGTCTATTCTTCTCAGTAAGGAGTCCCCAATCATGTAGAGCTGCCTTTTCCTGGTGATGGTGTGATTCTCCAGTCTATCCCCTGTTCCCTATGGCTGCAAGTCCTCTCGATTCCTATTCTCCCTTGCAATCCTCTGCAACCCATCCTGTATCCTCCTGGGGCTCATATTTGGTGTTGTTTTCTCCATTGGCTCTTCCCCTCTTCCTATAGAACTAGCTGTTCTTCTCTTCTTCCTTGCCCTCCCACCTTCAGTGACCACCTGCTGTGCCCCTTCTTCATTTTCCAACTCCGCAAACCTGTTCCTGAGCTCTATTTCTCCTTCACTAGCCCAACTTTTCCTCTGCCTGGTTCTCTTACTCACATGCTTCCACTGTCCACTTTCCTCACCTAGCAGTCTCCCCTCAGAGTTCTTTGGTCCTGCTTCCATCTGCAAGTCTGAGCTTTTCCCTTCAGACTCCTCATGTCTTTGCTCCATTATCTTCTCGAACCCCCTTCTGAACTCAACTGTAGCCTGATTGGGTCCAGAGACTTTGTGGATGTCAAGTGTGGGGAGCTCTGAACCAGGTCTTGAGGTGAAGGCCTTATGGATAGCTCTTACAACTGCTCCTTCCCTGAGACCTTATTAAAGGGGACATACTTATTTTGCCTTTTGGTTTCTCCTCACTCAGATCCTTTACAGTTTGTGTAAACTTGTAGTGGAACTGTGTTTGAAATCCATCTTTAGAGAAGCATGAGTATCTGGGCCTCACAAAAGAAATATCAGGTAAATTAGTTGATTGTAGGGGAAAAGTTATAGTCAGAGTGAAAATCAGGCTTATAATATACAGCTAGTCACAACCTTGGATAATGAGGGACTTCCATCTCTTCATAAGAAGTTATCTGTAGATGTTTCCAGTGATTAGGTAAAATAATACACACAGTACAGAAAAATTAAAACTATGGGACTTGGTCTAATGCCCACTGAAATCAATAGGAAGATTCAGATTGATTTTTACCAGGATGTGGATCAGGTCCAAAAACCCAAATGGGTTTATTTGGCTGTGATGTGTTGGAATATAAATTAGGAGAATATGATCATTCTCTACAAACTGTGGCAGTCTGGTATAAAGTTTGATGCTTTCATTTTCTTTTCTCTCACTCAAAAAGGTATTTACAATTTCTTTACTTAAATTAATCCTCCTTAGGTGTACGGCTAAATTAATTGGAAGATCAATAGATTATACTGCTGCAGCTGCTGCTAAAGAGAACTGTACTCTTTGAATAGCACTGATAATTGTTGTGTTTTCTTCTTCAATTGTACAGAAAGAAATTGTACAATATTAGCTCAGAGTCAGACACACACGATTGTCTACTATAAAGATAAAAGGATTAATGTATTTCCTGATTTATCTCAAACAACAGAGAACAAAGACTGGATTGATTTACAAAGAAAAAAATAATTTTTAAAAGCCCGAGCATGTTTATATAGTCCATTACCTCTTCATGGGAGCTTTTATTGAGTAAGTGTTGTATGTCCATTTTAAAAAGACCATGATATCTGATTCCTTTTGTGTGAAACTGTTTAAAAAAATTGTATTTGCATAAAACTTCTGACTATGAAGAGCTGGTGGAAAATGTAAATTCTGGTGAGTGTGGAGTTTATTGAATATTTTGTCAGATTGGGAGACCTGGGTTTAATAACTATTTAGGGGATAATTCATCAAGGAATATGTAATGTACTGAATAGCTCAGCATGGATTTTCATCTTAATGAATATTCTCTGGTTGTGAGATTACCTTATTTCTAAACAAATCATCTCTGAAGTACAGTAAATTCCTATTTCTTAACGCACCTTTGTATTAATATAGGAGACAGAAGCATCACAAGAGATTTACATTAAATATGTAGGATTAGTTGAATCCTTATCATGCTGTTTCCAGGTTATTTAAATGTATTTGCCATATAAGAGTTTTATATGGGGTATGTGGACAGCACAAATCTTTCCACAGAATGTCACAAATCCCAGCCCCGGGGAAAACTAACTTGTTTAGTAGGACAGCCTGAGACAGAGGGCCGTTAGAAAGAGAGCAAAAAGGAAAAGAAAAGGAGTCTGTATTTGTCTAAAAGACACAAATCCATCAGAAAGGTGGAGAACTTGTGTAAATGAGCTTCTCTACACCACAGTGCACAATGCTGAATTGGTGAAAATTGCAAACCTCCCAACTTTGGCTGTTCAGTTAATTTTAAAGATCTAAGAATTACGGAAACATGAGGCTGGTATCAGTCATCTACATCACTGCAAAAAAGAGGACAATTTGTCTTGTCAGTTTTGGATAAACCCCCATTTTTGTTTCAAAATAGTGGGTGGGTGGGGCAGTAGGATTGTGGAATCTCCTCACACATCTACAGACTTGGTTTCATTATTTATTATTATTTTTTATTTATTTGTATTGAAGTAGCTTCTAGGAGCTCTAGTCATGGACCAGGAGCCCATTGTGTTAGGTGCTCTACAAACCCAGAACAAAAAATTAACAATCTAATTTAAAATATTAGATTAGCTCAAAATGAACATGAGTTTAATGGTCTCAGTCTAGACTTCCATTTTTTCACTCTGAGGTTCAGCTGTCTGGGCAGCACATGGTGAGGAAGCTGGTATGGCTCCTACCTGTGCTATAGGCATGATTCTGCAATCATTTCTGTTGGGTTTAGTGCTTACTACCATGAGTAGTCCCACTGATGTCACAAAGCCCAGCTTTGGGGTAGGAGGGGGGACTAACGTACTTATTTTAAACATGTCATAAATCTGTTGACTTCAGAGCCAATGGGATTTAAGCACATGCTTAAAGTTAAGCATGTGCTTGAGTGGTGTCCTGAACAGTGATGTTCTCCTGAATTGGGACATAATCCAGATAAGAAGTGTTTGCAGGCCTGTGTCCATAGCACAGATAGGAGTCATACCAGCTATCCCAGAAAGTGCTAACTAATCATCTCTATCCTAGTCTGAACAATGGAGAACAACTTGTTCAAATCACCAGCTGGACTACACATTATTAAGCACTGCACACTTAATCCTGGAAGGTGCTGGGGACACCAACCTGGATCGAGCAACTTTTGTGCACTTAAACATGTGTTTAACTTGAGGCATGTGAGTAGTCCCATTGGAGTCATGCCTGGGAGGAAGTGTTTGCAGAGTTAGGTTCTGTGTTTGCTCTACATAGTGCTATTAATCTTCTGAAAGACAAGGTGGGTGAGGTAATATCTTTTACTGGACCAAATTCTGTTGGTGAGAGAGGCAAGCTTTCGAGCTTACACAGAGTTGTTCTTCAGGTATGTGTTAGCTCAAAAGCTTGCTTCTCTCACCAGCAGAATTTGGTCCAGTAAAAGATATTACCTCACCCACCTTTTCTCTCTAATATCCTGCGACCCACCCAGCTACATCACCACTCCATTCTATTAATCCTTTGTTATTTATTCACACAAAATTGATAGAAGATAAAAATAGTTGTATGGGAGGATCTATTGGAGGATTTCATTCTCACCAATAGGCAGGATTTTGTTTGTTTTTAGCCTTTTGGCTGTGGCCCCCTTTTGTTCTGCCTTGGGTGAATGGTCCCCTGTTTCTAACTTTCAACAGGAGCAGTTGTGTGTAACAGACCTTTCCTTCTACCTCCCCTCCTACAGTAGAGAAGAGAGGTTGGCATCAGGAAAAGGTCCATGTCAGGACATCTGAGTTCTCCTTGAATATGCTTACTGGGTCCCCTGACATTACTGTCAAGAGCCAGTTGTACAAACAGGCTGACCTGGCTTCCACAGCTGCCAAAAAGGAGGCAATTAAAAAATTTCCCATGAAGAATTGGGATTAGCTTCAGAGTTTTTGCTCTGTTGTGGCCTAGAAACCATGGAGACGAGACCAGTTATTAATTAATTGAACCATTAGATATAATACTTTTGTGAATATTAAATACTGTCCTCTTTAGATGCCGGGATGTGAGCTGACTGGTATTAGCGATTCAAGAAAAACACTTTGTGGCAGGTGTTTAACATGGCTGTTTAAACTTCCAAGTGCCCTGCATCACAACAGTCTTATACAGCATTTCAGTGTCATTTATGATTGCCCCAATTTCTATTACTATACGAGGTAGTTAAATGGAAGTTAGTGCCACTGCCCTTGCTAGATTCCAATTAGGGTAATTTCTGTGTGGTTTCTCTACATAAATTGTCCTAGTATTTTCAATCTGGGACTAAATACTTCTCACTTTATTTAAGCAATTACTATCATTGAAGCAAATGGCCAAATCCTGGAGTTTCTATTCCATTTTCACTCAGTCCTTATTCAGGTAAACTCCCCCAAAAAGTGGAGTAAAACTTCAGGAATTGATCAATGGGACAGTGAGCAGGATTTGGTGCTTGATATTGTATTCATCTTAATATCCTGTCTTAATCTGTCATGTAGTGTTGCTAAGTGGCATTCACATTTCATCCCAGAGGTGACTGCATTTCAGAGATGTGTGAAGCAATTTTTGTTCATAAAATACTTTTGAAATATTAGTATTAATAGTTTAAATCCATGCACAATGAAAATGAATTCACTATCAGTATGTTTGAGAGGCAACTTGAATCACTTATGTGTCCATCACTTTTCTTATTGTATTGCTCCTTTCTTTTGGCTACAGTATATTCCTTTGTTTTCATTTCCATTGAATTCCATTTTCATATTGCACAGAAATCCCTAGGAATATTATTCCTACTCTTTTTTTTCTAAAAGAGTGCACACAATAAATGGTGCAGTATTGTGAAAGGAAGATAATTTTCTGAAGTAAATGTTCAGTGTAATTTTCTTTTTTGTTCAGTTACTTTTAAGAGGACTCTAGGTATCTTCTGACATGAAGTGAAGTTATGCGATCTGCCAACAGATACACTACATGTTTTCTTTATAAAGGCTAGATCTCTCTCCATTGACAGCTGCATTGACTTGAGCTATGTATATTATGTCACATTTCAGAGTTTAAGATCCTAATTCTAATTATTATTATTCTACGGCATCTCTGGTATTGGAGATGTACAACTGATTTCTCAAAGAAGGGCAAATGGATGACTTGTTGATGTGAAAAGTTATTTTGAGGATTTATGGTATATCATTGGATCTTACATCGCAGCTAAATCTTATGACAATAAATGTATTTTGTAATCATAGTTAATTACAGAAACCAACAGAACACGGAGAATTGACATTTCTCCCCTTGGCTGTTAGAGAATCAAGATTTCCAACTCAAGGCACTATACAAAAAATGGTTTTGCTGATGAATTTGAGCAGAACTGCAGCAGAGTCCTGAAGCCAGTTAGGTTAATCAGAGAAAATGTTATTACCTTTCCCCCCCAGGATGCCATTAATTTAATATTAGCAAACCATCATTAGAGCTGCGTGAAATGACTGATTTTTCCTTAGGAGGTGTTTGCATATGAGACGTGGGGTTTTCCACAAGTATTCACAAGCATATGTGAATCGTGGGTGACATTTTGGCTGACATTGCCAGCAAAAAGAGCTTCTTTTCTGTGAACTTTGAGACACTTCACTCTGTGTCAGAATGGTAGCCATAAAATTAATGAAAAAGCAAATTGAACCAAACTTCTTTAAACCTCCAAAAAGAGTAAGAATCATATGGTCCGAAGTATGCATACGCTTCTGTGTGCCCTAGACTTCCACACCTGTAGCACATTGGTGCTCACAAGCTGAAAATCTGGGCCTCGTTTAAGATTTGATTCTAGTTGTGGCCAACTCTTTGGGTCAGTTCTCCTATTATCCAGATTGATTTACTTGCCTATATCTGAAAATAATAGGTCAATTTCTGGGTCGAGTTCCCATTGTGAATGGCTCTGAGTCTCCAAGGTGAACATTTTACCCCAGGTTTTCATGGTTGCCATTCTGCTGTTCCTGACGTACTGTTATATTATGCAGACCCCTCTCTCACACACACATCACCTTCTGCAAAGGACTCAACAGGACCAAGACTCAAGTGCTGTATCTGCACTAGCAGACTAGTGCCAGCAGGGGTAACCTAGAAGGAATTAAAGACATTTCTTTGGGGATTGGGGAAAAGCCTTCCTCTTTTAATGTATAAGTGGCAACTGGAAAGAAATGGAGCAAAAATCTCTCAGTACCTATGGGGAAGTTCCTCTCAAGTCCTATTTGAAAGCTTAAGGACTTATGTGACACACAAGCTTTGGTCTGGTCCTCAGCCCAGGGACCATCAAGAGCCATCTGAATAAAATTAAAACATCAAGGACAAATAAAAAAAATACACCTTAATCTGTTTTTAAAGGATTTATGAATTTTTTCCTTTAGGTGAGAGCAGATTCTCCCAGCCTTACAAGAACAGGACTGTTGGAGGAATAAAGTACTGCACAGGTATGAGTACAGCTGGCAGAATCTGTTGCTTTTTGTTCTATGGGTGATATCCTATTTCTATTGAAGTCAATGGGACTTTTGTCATAGATTTCAATAGAGTCAGGATTCCATCCTTCATAGATTTCGGTAATTTAAAATCTGAAATAGTTTGTTTTTAAAGCATTGCTGCTCACCTTTAATTCTTCAAGCACAGTAACACAATTTTGAGGTTTAATATTTATTATAAATAGTAACAATAATACATTAGCTGTTTAATTCAGAGTGGTTATTTTTCAAAGCTGTACAAAGGGATTTATGTGCCCAACTTTATTGCTAATGACAATATTAATAAATTCCCAAGTGAAGCTTTAACAATGTACCCCAGGGCACTAGTTTAACACTGAAAATCTGTAATTTACTTAAGATCTTAATTTCCTGGGATTCAAAATTGCTTGACATTTATATTGCAAAATAATTCTTCTTTTCATAACTTTGAGTTACTCCCACAGATGTATAACTTTAAAACACTTGTGCTTTTTTGATTAACAGAAAAAATAACATGAGTAACTACAGCAAGATATGACGGAGGTAGTAATTACATTATTAATCTAAGGATAAAATGTTTTCTTGCTCCTGCTAAGCTCATAAAATTACAAAAGAACCTCCTACTGTTAAATATGGAATGAAAGAAATCATCAATGCACACTGAATAATTAAACATACATTTTAGCTCATAAAATTATTTTATCAAGTAATAGATTATAGAACAAGCAATAATATTACACTATATGTCTTTGCTAAATAATTATAGATTTTTTTTTAAGTGACACAGAGGAAAATTATTTCTTTTAGTGAAACTACAGTACCGTGTACAAATAGTTGTCTTTGAAAGTAGGAATGTATCTATGGCATGACAAAGAATGTACAGGTGTAAAAATTCAGTAGAGATTGGTTTCTAGTCATGGAAATCAAGATCCCTTAATATATAAAACTATATGAAAGATGTGAATTAGGTTACAAAATTCTGCACCCAAGTAAAGAATACTTCATTGAGTGAAGTTTAGATAAACAACCAAATGTCTCCAAAGCCTAACTGAAGTTTAACAGTCTCCACTGCAGGTTGATAGCAAGGTTTAAACGTGGGTCTTTGAGCACCAAAACACAAACTGTTACCAATTCAGCTAAAGGAAGCAGCAGCAGCTGGGCAGCAGCAGTAGGCTGCTATCTCTGTGTGGATTAGCCACTAGAGGGAAAGGCAAACCACACTTTTGATTTGGGGTTGCTAATCATATGAAACTTTGTCATGAAATATCAGGTGATCTGACCTCTGGCCAGGTTGAAGGTGCTTAGAGATATTAGGCATTCTTGTGGTATGGAGGCATTTTCTGCCGCCTTGCCCCTCTGGAACCAGAAAGTGAAGACTCACTTAAGAATAAATTTTTGAAATGGGCAAAATGTTTCAGACAAACAATTTACTTGGGGGGGGGGGGGGGATACAGTTTCAGGTTGACCAAAACTATTGGCAAATTTGACATGAATTCACCAAATAGTTTGGCCAAAAATTATCTTTCAAGCTAGATTTGTAAAGGGGCTTAAGTGCCATTCAAAAAAACCACTTGAGGAGAGGGCAATGCTTCAACAGGAGAAACCTACCTCTGAATGCCCCATAGCCCAGTGGTAAGCACACTCACCTGCAATGTGAATGACCCAAATTCAAATCCTTGCTCTGCATCAGGCTGAGTGGGGGCTTGAACACAGGTTGCCTTCAGCCTGGGTGAGTGCTCCAACCACAGGCCTCCAGCATATAAGAGGGTTACTACCAGCCCCTGTTTTGTGAAATTTCCTTTGTTTTTAATTTTAAAAATCAGTTGAACATGCCTGAAATCTTGACAAATTTTTTTTTTGTTTTGCCAAGAAAACAGAAGAATTTTTGTTTCCAGTTGATCCCAAACTATTTCTCCCCCTGGTTTGACCAGCAAACGGAAAAGTTGTTTGTTCACATAGCTCTACTCTATTATAATAGGGAAGAAAAACATAAAATTTTCAAACTGAAGAGGTTCATTTTGGATTAGATTAAACTTTAGGGTGATTGTTCCGGCCATTTCTTACACTGTTTGCCCATCTCGCTAGAAGAATAGTAATAGATATTAATTTCAACTAAAAATAAAGAATATATTTTTTCTGAAAAAATCTAGGATGAAACAGTGAATCACTGGAATAAAATCCTGGTTAGCGTGCTTGGGATGAGACTGGTGGTGAAGGAGAAAGAACAGGAGTAGAACACAGAGGAGATGAGAAGAGGGAGGGGAAAGTGATTTTTAGTCTCTTTCTCTTCCTCTCTCCTTAGCCACTGACAACTTATTCTCCCTCCCACTGAGGCTTTCCTCTCCCTATCCTGTGGTCGCAGGGCCCTGGTAAATTATCTTCCAGCTAGAGTAGGCAGGGAGAAAGTACCAAAGACTCTCTTTCACCCTGTGACTGTCTTGGGACAATGCAAGTAAATCTCTCCTTGCTCCCAGCAGTCCAGGTAATGATGCCCAGAGGTTCCATAACAGTAGGTCTTACTAGGTCAGGAAAGCACCCAACTTTCCAATTCTGCTGGACACACACATTCTGTTCCTGAAGTATTTCCCTGACCTGAAAATAATCTTGCAAAGGAATCTGAACTGGACTGACTCCTGGTTATCTCTCTCCAGATTGGAAATTCATTCTGGGGATGACTGAGTTTTAGACCATACTTGTCACAGTTCTTGTGACTATATTAGTAGCTACAGCCAGTCTTTTGAGCAAAGTAGAGTAGTTTGCAGAAACATGCATATATGTGTGTTTGCATGTGATTTAAATGTCCTATTCAAATATCTCCATGCATAGCAGTTTGTGCACGAGTTTTGTTTTTTACATGTGGAAAGAGTATACAACATTGGAGGAATATAAGACTATCACATCATTCTTTTGCCATTCAAGTTTTCATTTTCTGTCTGTGATTATTTTGCCTTATTCTCTACACTTCCTCAGGGTTCAGAGAATTAAATGAGCATCGTGCCAATCACAGCAGTTCATTTAGACTTCCACCTTTAACAAAAGAAAGGTGGGTCTGGGAACCAGGATATTGTTCATCCTGTAAGTAAATGAAAAGAACTACATAAGTATGATTAATGGGCTAGGTCCCTAAATATCATTGTTCTACAGCAGAAAGTGCCTTTATCTGGAAGTAAAAAATTGACTCATAGGAAGTAGTTTTGAATGTTAAGCACATCTCAGGATAGACCTTGAATTCTCAGACTCCCTTGTTAAAAAACATTCTTCATAAACAAACAAAAGCACAGCTGAAGCAGTTCATAGACTGAAATTGCAGAAAGAAAGAACTGTTGGTGCTAATGTCAGGTGTTATACTGATAGAGGTATGGAATATGAGATCAAGTAACTCTCTAGTTACACATGCAAGTTAATCTGATTCATTAGGTTAGTCTCCCTTGTATGAGTACTAAACAAGGCAGTATGAGCACTATAAGTGTGGCATTCTAACAATAACATTGTCTACCAGAAATATTTTTTCCTTAGGCAGAAGATAACATAGGTAATGATACATTTAAAAAAATCACCCACAATTCACCTCTTATGAAATGTTATTGAAAAATGGTAAGTAGTGTGGGAATTGTGTAGACACCACACTGTAGAAACGTTACTGTTAATGTCACCTGATGGATGCCACAGTAGCTTGCCTCTTACCAACCACATGCAATGAAAGGATGCTGTTTGGTTTGGAGATAAAAACTGCAGACCACAACAATATGTTATCTTAATTTAAACCTTAATCCGTTTAAATAGTATCTGCACTGTAATAGTAGCGTTAAATCACAGAAATGGGAATAGTGTTAACAGCAGGACATTATCTTTTATTGAGGGCAAGCAGCAGGGTGGCTGCTAATGAGGACATCATCAATTTATCAGTTAAAGGTCAGTCTAAAAGGTTTCCTGCCCTCCCCCTTTTTGTGCACTGTACTCTGACTGTCTGGACCCTGAATCATTTTTATCAATCATCCTGTGCTGTGACAGGAGACATCTTAATGCTATGTCTGCATAACGTTTTCCAGAAGTACAGTGTGTCAAGTGCAGTTCAGTTTTGCCTAGTTGTGAAATACTCCTTCCCCACTATTATTATACCTTACTGAGTGAATACATTATTTCTGGTCATCTTGTTATTTTAAATGTTGCATTTTAATATTTTCTGTCCAACTGCTCTTTTTTCTTGTTGTTGTTGTTGTGTTTTTGTTCTTGGCAGCCTTTAAATGTTAACAAGTAAAAAGTGTTCAGCAGTGTGAACTTCTTGGGGACTGATATGTCTTTATTGAAAGTAAGCCTTCGAGAGTTATTAATGGAAGCAGTATGCGTTGCAGAGTATGCAACCCATCAAAGAGAACTGTTTCTTAATTGAATATTGAATGTTATTGGTTTAAATCTTTAGAATTCTGACTTCTAAAAACATAAAATAAAAATGGATAGGTCTAACACACTTTTCACAGGCAATGTAAAGATTACAGCAATTATACCTTGGCCTATTCCCACAGTAAGGCTGAATTTGGATTTTATCACTAAAAGAATTTAATTAGTTCTCCCGTCTCAAGTTTGTGCCACTTATTAACTGCAACATAGCAACAAGAAAGCAATATTATAATATTCCTTCTGTGGAGCCTTCAGACACATATCTCTTTTCACAGCTCTTGCTCTGTCTGCTGGGGTTTTGCTCTTAGCAAAGAAAGAGAACTTCAGAAAAAAAGAAGAAATGGTGCACTTTCTGTCACATTAGTAGAGTTGCAATGAACTAATTCCTGGTAATTTCAGTACCACTGAACACAGGCCTGTTTAAGGGGGGCTGCATGGCACAGTAGTGGTGATCATTTTTAAGATATATTTTTCCATTTCTTATAATATGTTAGAAGATTGAATCTAAATTCTCATTCCTTGCCATTTTTTTTATCGTCATTACATATGGATGGATATTTGTTTATAATTTGAGTTGCTCTTGAGTAAACTAAGTATTTTCCTTAGGACTGTTACCTATTTCTGCTAAGCTGGTTCAGATTTTACTTCTAGCAGCAAACAATTATCCTTTGCTTAAAGGCCAAATGTGCACCCAGGAAATGCAGTATTTTATCCTGAAGTTTAAGAATAAGGTCTTATTTAAACTTAATATTTCCTGCTTGATGAGAAATGATTTAGTTTAAAAAGTTAGAGTCCTAGCCTATAGTATGTCACATTTTTTTGAAAATAATATTGCAGATAAAATTGTGTGCTGATGCAATAATACTAAAGAATATAGTATTACAAAGTAAATATGGGCTTAGCAGGCTAGATTTTGGTTTAGCAAAATATTGTCAGTCATTTCTCATCTGAAAACCAAAGTTGGGGGTGGGTGATATATAGGAGTTAAGGTCACAATAGAAGTTCCAATTTGGGTTTCCTCTCTGTTCTAAACACTGAGAGAGAGATGGTTTATCTAAAGTTTATGAGTAAAAAGACCTGTGATATCACACAATTATAATGTAAACATAAGGTTAATATATACACAGTATCTGCAAAGAGATGTGGATTGCTTGCTCAGGGTGTCTTGCATCTTTTCAAGCTACTAGAAATTCAGATATCTCAATCCTCAAATATAAAGGTCAAGTCAGAAGGAAAGATAAGGTTGCTGATGAATTAACAAATAGTTTAAATTTTCAAAGCTCTGTGAGGTACCCAAATGTTAAACCATATGGGCAAAATCCTACTGTCAAAACCACACATGCCACACTCTGAAAATTAATTTAAAGGAAATATATTGTGGGCCAAAATGTCTAATTGATGTTTTATGGGCTTTTTTCCATGCTCCAAAATGTGCTTTGCTTCAAATCTACAATCTTACCACAGATGGTCAAGCTCCAAATGGGGGCTTGGTTTGGCCACAAGTGGTATGCTTACCATAATGCATCTTTCATTCATTTTCTAACATCTGAAATTTCATTTCTGAAATACATTTCAGAAGAGAACTATTTCTGACCTTCACTATGCAGCCTTCTCTGAAATGGTAGCGGAATAGCAATATGAGCTTTTATAAATCATTTGTATCTGCTAACAAAGAAACTGATTCTCCTTTCACTTACACCAGTTTGAGTGCGGAGTAAGTAACTCGACTGATTTATGCTAGTATAAGTGACAGGCAAGTCAGGTCCAAGGAATAAATTCCAAAATATCTGAAGAATAATTTGGCATTATCTTTTGAAATTTCAAATTTCAGCTCTAAGAAACAAATGTACAGTTTTCTTCCAATTTTTTGTGAACATTACGCCTTCTACTTCCAAATGCTCAACTTTTGTATTGCTATATTTTGTGAAAAGATTCATTGATTTTACTCTTCTACTGGATACTGAGTCAACATATTTCACCTATTTGTAATATGTGATATTTTTTGAAAATATTGTCCAAAATCATGAGATATATTTTAGATTAGTCTCTGGGAATCTGGTGTTTAAATCTGTTGTCCTGCACCTTATGTACTCATTTACACGAGTGCAAAGTGAGTGTAAAATATGGTAGCACATTGTGCTTGCTTTGCACCCACATTACATGGGTTCAAATGAGAACACAAGTTGTAGTTCATTAGATAATCAGGTCCTTGGTCTTTCAGTCAGGGCTTGAAGTGAGCCAGTAGGACTGGAATGGGGTACCTGGATTTTTCCTTCACTCTACCAGCTATAAGGGCCTTTTCATGAATAACAGGTGCCATGCAGACCTTTTCCTCTGCCAATGCAGGATTGTTCTCTACAATACATTTTCTAGTGGTTTTTATCTGGTTTAGTTTAAAAGTCCCAAGTTAGGGAGCAGCTGCCTTTTCCCTAAGAGGCTTATACATCTAGCTGACAAGGATTGTTCCTAATATTAAACCTAAATTTGCCATCTATTGATTTAGTCCCAGTACTCCTAGTTAGACCCTGATCTATCAGGCTAAATCATTCACTTTCTCCTGGGTGTTTATACCCTTAGTCATAATTTGCTAAGTGTAATCCCTATTCTACCACGTAGCAGTAGCTGACATGTATGAGGTGCATGAGTTTGTAGTTTGTAGTGATGTTGACATAGTTTGTTGCATCATCTGTTAATGACAACCAGATCTGTTGTGATCAATGTCAATGCATATCCAGCTCTTGTGAGGATGTGTACACAATGAATGTCTCTCTGTCTTTGAGAACTGTTCCAATGTACAGTATAGACAGAACTGTAAGGAATCAAGAAACCAGTCAGGATACAAACAGTGAGAACTCTACTGCATGACCCACCTGTTCCAGAGATGGAGCTCTCAGATGGGGGGCAACCAGGATTGCATGGGGAACTTGAGGAGCAGGAATTGTGAGGGTCAGGGCAGTGAGATGTTGAGGGAAGGGATCAGTAATGGAACTGGGGGGTTGGAGCAGAGAGGAGCAGGAGCCACCTTAATGTGACAGCAGTGGGAGGGTCTAGGGGAAGGTCAGGAGGCAGATATTGTGCATGGGAGAGTGAGGAAAAATTATGTGGAGGGAAGTTAAAGGTTTAATGCTGTGTAGGAATAACAAGTGGAGAGTCTCAGTGTCTATGGGGGAGAGAACTTTGGGAGTGAGGCATAAAAATCTCCAGTACAGAAGAATTTTATTGCTATTGGTGAAATCTGTTTTGTTTGCATTCATGTCCAGCATCTACAATTAGAGATGAGTGATCATAAAGGAACCAAATAACTAGAGTTAGGTAAATCTTAAAAAAATTCCATGAGCACTCCCTTAACTTTGAATCTGAATTGGTCTTGTGCTCCTTTTGTGTTTGTTTTCTGCTAATATTTGAGTTATCGAGTGTTACAAATCCAAAGTCAGAAACAGATTCTTACGGGTACACATCTGAGTATTCACTCTAGTGGGATAGGAGACTGCTTCACAAAACAAGGAGAAAAGTTCTCAAGATGTCTCATTAGAGGACATAAGCCAGGCAGGGTCATACTGGACCTTCCCAACCACGATCATGCATTTGAAAATTCTTTGGGACAAATTCACCTGTGGGGTAATCCCAGCGATGAATTTAGCCTTTTGTGTCTGTAGACCTGCCTACACTTTTTGTTGCTTTAAACATATGAGTTTAGGAACAGATATAGTTGAAGTAGTACAACCTCCCCCCCACCCCCCCCACAAGTGTACATGTAGTTATACCACTATATAGATAATTATATCAGTATAGTTTCTTTCTGTAAATAGCTGACAAGAGAATATTAATTTTAAGCTCCACACCCAGCCAATGTAATCTATAGTAGTCTGATTTTGATAGGCCTGGTCTGTGTGGTTCATAAACCAGGGATTTTAAATTTTTTTCCTTTACCTGATACCTCTTCCTGAATCATTCTCATCCAATCAGACAAGAGAAATGATACTTTGGGATTTATATGACACATCACCCTTAACTGATAAATTCATATTTTAAATTGCAAGTAGAATGAACTGTTTATGATCAAACTATGGAGTATTAAAACCCACTAAAATGAATTGACTAAAACTAAATAATAAATAAACTTGCAGAAATCATGATTTGCTTGCAGCCATTCCGCCACTGGGAGAAGCAAAATGAAATTTTTGACTGCATTATTAGCTACAAATTATTCCCCAGCTCCATTTTATAATCCAACCTGCACAGCTGCCCAGGGTGACCTTTCAAAACTGATTTATTCTTGGACACATTTAAGAACCTGTCCTCTGGTGTCTGTGCCTTGTCGTGGTAGGACAGCTTGCGTGCTCTAATGATCCCCAGAGTCTGTGTCCGTGGGGGCCTTTTGCTCTTCGTAGGTTCAACTATGCCAGATTGGTCTATGGGGGAGAAGCCAGACAAAACAGATACCCTGGTCCTCCAGGTTGGGGGTTAGGGTTGTTAGCCCTGTGCCTGTCCCATAAAAAACAAAATATGTTGCAGAAACAGTGATGGTGAAATCGACCTTTACTGTGTGTGATGGCCTTCAGGAGTCAATGACCCATATGACTGCCAGTGATGAAAGCCAAAAGGAAGACACTGACATGAAGACTGAAGTGCTCAACCCCAAGACAAAAACCAAACTTGGTTTTTGGAATGTACAGACAATGTTCAAAACAGGGAAGCTAGCTCAGGTCACAGCAGAGATGAAACGCTACAACTTACACATCATGTGTGTCAGCGAGAGCAGATGGATGGGATCAGGAAGATAAACAACAGCCTCGGGATAAACCTTGCTGTTTTCTGGACAGGATGATGGACAACACCTTGAGGGTGTTGCCATCCTTTTGAAGAAGGAAGTGAAGCATTCCCTACTTGAATGGAAGTCCATCAGCAGCAGACTTATGAGTGGTAAACAGAAGACACCAACAAACACTCTCATCAGGGACAAACAAGGCCACCTACTAGCAACTGAAAAAGAACAAGAAATGCCCTGGACAGAGCATTTCACAGAATTGCTGAACAGGGAGCCACCTAAAGAGGAAGAAGACATCCAGGAGGAAGAAGCAAATCTTGATATCAACACAGACACACCAACTAAGGAAGAGATCATTCAAGCCATCAAATCCTTAAAAAATGGGAAAGCTCCTGGCAAGGATAACTTGAATGCAGAGTTAGCAGCATCTATCCTAGCCCTTCTACTTACATCAGTCTGGGAAAGGGAAAGAGTGCCAGATGAGTGAACCAATGGGGTTATAGTGAAGATACCAAAGAAAGGAACTCTCAGTGATTGTAATAACTGGCATGGTATCAGACTTTTATCTGTGCCAAGCAAAGTATTGTGTAAGATCATAGTCCAGCATATATCAGAGGGAGTTGATAGCGTTCTCAGAAAAGAGGAAGCTGGTGTTTGGAAAGGGCATGGATGCACAGGCCAGATCTTAACTCTACGAAACATAATAGAACAATGCTTAGAATAGCAATGGCAACTCTACATACATTTCATAGACATTGAGAAGGCTTTTGATAGCATTCATAGGACCAGCCTATGGCACATTCTGCGGACATATGGAATTGCTCTCCGTATAATCCACATAATCAAAAGCTTTTATTTCAACTTTACATCAACATTGCCATCGACTGGGTAATGCGGCGTACAACAGAAGACATGCCAGGAGGCATTAAATGGACACCCTTCTCATCCCTTGAAGACCTGGACTTCACAAATGATCTCACTCTCCTATCACTTACCCAACACTAAATACAAGAAAAAACAACTCGACTCAACACATTCAGCCAGCAAATTAGACTGAAAATCAACCGCAATAAGACAAATATTCTGACCTGTAATATTACCTCACCATCGCCAGTACGGATAGAGGATTATGTTCTCACCAATGTAGAAATATTCACATACAACACCAACATACAAAACCAAAAGCAAACTCAAGATATATCAGAGCTGCGTATGTTCAACATTACTTTATAGTGCAGAATGCTGGGGCATGAGAAAGTATGACGTGTCCAAACTGTCTTCATTCCATACAACCTGCATCAGAAAACTCCTCTGTATCTTTTGGCCCAGAACAATCTCAAACCAAGATCTATTAATACAGTGCAGCCAAGAAGATATGAATACCATCATTGTCAGGAGACATTGGAGATGGATTGGTCATGTACTTCGGATGAAAACTGATTCCATCACCAGAGTAGTAATAAGATGGACACCTGAAGGCAAGTGAAAATGAGGCTGCCTGAAAACAACATGGCAAAGAGCTGTGGAAGCCGAGCTGAAAAACCTGGGGCACAGCTGGGGAAAGACTTGCCAGAAACAGACACGAGTGGAGGAGCTTCGTCACTGCCCTAGATGCCAGAGGCATAATGGGAACATGATCATGACATTTAAGAACTGTCATGTTGTTGCATTTCTCACTGCAAGCATTAGTTCTAAACAGCAGCATTTCCAGAAATGTGCACAACAAAATCAGTCAATTCAGTCATGTCACTTTTTGGCAAAATAATGAGTGTGGTGTGGGGGGTGGTAAAAAGGAAGGTGTGCTCTTGGGACATTGGGGACTGTAGTTTCCAAAGGACAGGAGTGTAGATAGGAACACAACAGGAGTTAGAAGGTAAGTTATTCAAACTATCTGATCTGCTGACACCTCTTAACATCATCTTCTTTGTTTTTTGTGGTATTAACATCTTGCAGTTGAGCTCATCTCTACTTATAATATTATTGTTATTTATACAGTGCCATAAGTGCTCATGACACTTCATAGACAGAAGATAAGACAAGGTCTGGCCTCAAGGAGCTTCCAACTTAATTGAATATTCTCCCAAAGTTCAAATCAAGGTCACCGTATGGCAAAGCTTTTATAAATTCTGAGCTAGCCAGTGTAAGCTGCAACTGCATTATATGTGTATTAATTAAAGTTCAAATGGTCTTTGAGTTTTGTGCTCCAGGCTGAGATTGGTAAGTCAATATTTTGCTATCTCTAGAACAGAGCTTCAGAAGCAGTGCAGTCCTGATTTTAATATTGATTTCTCCATTGTATGGGAATTAACATATGTCTCGCTTCCAGAATCACAGATCTTATTTCCTGTGTATACTTCACAGGAGAACTTTAGAACAGCAGTGAGCAGTTCATTATTTTAACAGTTTGTATCAGAGCTGGGCATATGGCAAGTACATACAATGTAGCAATATATGGGTTCCCCTAAATTTATCATGGACTCACATTGCATGTTAGCTACTGGAATAAATAACATTTCTAAACCTGGCATAATGATGTGAGACAATTCATTTAGGGGGGGAAATGTGGTGGATTGAACAAGGTTCATTTGTTGCTTAATCTTCACTTTGAACATCTTCATTTCTAAGGGGAAAAGAGAGATTCATTAATAATGGTTTAATATTTTGAGCTATGTTTTAGTTCTGCTATAGGCTATTGATATGACGTGATTTTTAACCAGTTTGTTTGCTTCTGCTGTCAACCACAGTACATTAGAAGGGTAGATTACGAAGCTTTTATCATTATTCATTTGAGACTAAGGCTGTCTCTGGCAAGTTTCCACACTGGATATGGGCTCAAACCAAAACTTTAGATCTAAATATCTTTGGGGGGAAAGCTTGGACCCTATATTCATAATGGTATAAATCAGAACTATGGATCTGAACACTCCCAGGCTACAGGGTTGTAGGTATCTCTTTCTGAATATTCTGGCTTGTAATGTCTCCATCCCAAAATAAGTTTTGCCCTGTGAAACTCAATCCTTAACAGAACCTGCTAACAGTCTGGTCCCATAAAGCTTTATACTGCCTATAAGTAGGCAGCAGATTGAAACTAAATTCTGCAGTTAAATTCTTGTGTTTTGTTTTATCACACCATGCATTAAATTGACATCTCCCAATCTTCTCTCCACCCAGTCTACTCAGATGTTGTCATCTTATGGATCAGTCAGGGTATCGATACACCTGCTCTGAGGAAGTGGGGGGAGTCTCTAGCCTCCTGCAACATTTCGGTGTTTTGCCACTTTAAAAAGATAAACAAGATGGAGTTTCTGCCCCAGAATGTCCTGGACACTATTGAAAGTCCACCTTCCATTCCAGTGAGAGCAGCTACTCTTCTAGGGATGAAGGGAAAGCAGATGGTAGAAATAAATGAATTGTTCTAGGATCACCTCCTGGAGACACCATGTGAATGGTGCATCTGGAGTTAAATACATTTGGGAGCCTGGAAGACTCCCAAAGAGAAATAGTTTAGCATTTCAAACCACAACAAGCCTCACTCAAGTCACTTGTCAGAGGTAATTCTATTGTCAAAGCTGTAGATGTATTTCCCCTCATCACTCCAGAGTTTATATTGAGGAATGCTAACAGGATGGTAGCTTTCATATAGCTTAATGTTTCAATCCAAGAATGGCTTGGTTCTATAATTGGCACTACACATTAGATACTTTCAAACATACTTCTTTATTGTATCTCTTGTTTGTTTTTCATTTGGTTGTCATGGAAATCAATGATTCATAATGGTTTTCTTTCTGAAGCTCAGCAGGTATGTAAACAGAGGTTGAGAAGTATCCTGGTTATGATTGCTTCGACTATACTATACAATGCTACCCTCTAGTTCTTTTACAGTACAATAGCACTTTGGTTTAATTCTTTGTCCAGGCTTAACATTTCAAACACCATATTTAATAGTCCTGGAGTAACTGTTGTTGTCTTCTCAGGGATTTTGGCTATCAAAGCTATGGACAAAATTCAGACCTGCTTGGTGCACCTTGACAAGGAAGGCAGTGTGCCCCAAGAGGGTTTGACCTTAAGATACAAATTACTGGCCCCTACTGTGAGATGGCAGCATGAAGTCGCCGTCAGGGTTTCACTGTCAGAGATTGCCTGAGGGGACGCACTGACCCAAGCCAGTGCAGCCGCTTTAGGAGCTGTGCTGAACTCTGGGTATCTTGCTCCTCTGCAATCCCCTCTCCAGTCTGGCATTCTGATGCCAGACACAATTACCTAGGCTTGTAAGTAGGAAATGTGTAAACACAGTAATGTTTAGTTCTGTTTAATATAATCAAAATATTTTTGTCAAGGCTTATTACAGAGGGCTCTATAGATGTAGTGCTACAGCTGGAATTATGACTAAATCATCTTGTGCCCATGACCAGTGCTACCCCCTATAATGGTTCTGCTCTGGTCTTATTCCCCGTTGCCATTGATTCATTTCCTCAGTGTCTCAGTACTATGGCCGATCAGTGCACATACATATAATACAGCTTGAAATGTTAAGGGTGCACACCCCTGGAGTGGTCTCCCTGGTCAAAAGCTTGTCATTTCATATTATTCATAAACCAGAACTGATAGGATATATTAACAAACTTAGTTCAGAAGTACTATTTCCAGTTACAAAAACAGCAGAGCAAATATACAGCAATTACAATGAAATAATCACATTGGCTTATCCAGACACACACTCAATATATTGGTGTGTAGAAAATTTTGTGTGTAAAGATAGATCTTTAAAACACACACACAACGGTCGCCATTAAAATATTAGCTTTTACTGTAAATACCATAGACATTTCCTATTCCAAGTAAAACATAGTACTACACCTGAGATACCATTGTATGAAGACTGATAGCAAATGCTGACAATTTAAAGATAACATCTGCCTGCCCTCTTTCTCTGGATATATACACATACTAATATCAGCAGTATTCCCAAGAAGGTAAACAATTTATTGCACATTCTATTAAATTTCAGAAGACTTAAATGAATATCATAAAATACATTAATAATAATTCATTGAAATTATAAGTAATAGCAATGGGTAAACCTCAATTTCAAGTTTGTTTCAAAAGTTTATCTGAAGCTTATTCAAATTCTCAAAACCTCTTTGGACTGATCATTTTACAACAAAAGAGTTTGTTATGAGATTTCCAGTGCTTCCTGCATCTACCTGAACTGGAAATTGCATGAGAAAATCCTTTCAGGGGGATATTTCAGCATTCCAACTCTACTTCTGTCTGAACTCTGAAGAATGGAGATGACTGCAGAATTAAACTGAATGAGAGAAAACTTAACTAGATGTTTATTTAACTTTATGTGATTTTTGAATTTGAAAAAAAAAAGGTTGTTTAAGGTTTGGTTGGAGTTCTGGCTGAGATTTCAGGGAAAGCTTTATTTGAACCAGTTCTCCCAGCTCTATGTTGCAATTCACCTGCTATTTCAGTATTAATGAACAGTGATTCCCAAAGCTGATCACATATATCAAATTAACGTTTTCATATTTTCTGGCAAAATATGAAATGTTAACTACACTTTTTTAAGGTAAGTGTACCTAATGCTAGCCTTCAAAATCTGGTCTTCAAAAATTGTTGAAGTTAAAGCATGTGAAAAAAAATCACTGTTTTTCATTTGTCAGGTTTTTTTGTCATTTTGACATAGAGAGATTTACTGTGAACGTAAACACGGTCTTTATTGTACTGCTGATATGTATGAATCTTCTCTAATGTGAAAAGCAGTGATCAATCAACAAAAAATCAAAATCTCATATTAAATTATTACAAACGTTCACAGATACATTAAGATGGGGTTTTGGATTAGGACCTTTCTTTGCTTTTTTAATTGCATTTTATCCCCCATGGTTCGTTATCTAGCTGAATTATAAATTCCTCAAAGCAGGGGCCCTGTCACTTCATTTGTCTGCAAAACACCTAACACTTTGTGTGCTATGTAAACAATAATATATGGTTGTGATCTGAGTTTCCTCTGCAAAAATCCTTCTTTGATAATAAGGCTCTTTATTTTTTCTGAGTGCTAGAATACAAAGATGCTTTCTAGACCATTGCTGGAGAGACAGGGTAGAAATATATGCCCAAAACAAACAAACAAGCAAAAATATTGAAAAAAAAATCTTTCATCTTGTGACAACTTTATTGAACAAACTATGGCCCCAATTTTGCCTAGCAGGTGTGAACCAGTAGAACAGGTGGAGCCCCATTAACTTCAGTGGGGTTCTGTTTGGACATACGGGTGGGCTCATGAAGAGCAAGTTGCAGTATGCTGAATGCCCTGAGTCTAGAAATACTTACCCATATGAGTAACTGGTTGCACATAGGTAATCCCACTGAGTTCATTAACCTTATCTTTTTGTTATGTTCAACTATTTATGTGCATACGTATTTGTAAATTGGGGTCTAAGATTACCGTAGAGGAAGTATGACACCATTATTAGGTGCCTCTCTGTGTCCTTTGAACTCATTATAGGTTTTTGTAAATAAAGGTGAATCTGTTAACAAAGGATTTGACTCCTAGCAAGGAGTAAATAGAGTGTAAGCCACCGATTCACTAAAGCAGTTACGTACATACTTAACTTTCAGCATGTGCGTAAGTCCTATTGAAGCTTTCTTAAAAAGGGATGGATTTAAACACATGATTAAGTGCTTTCCTAAATTGGGGCCCACATTAGAAAGTCAGAAACTTTTTTTTTATAATAGGAGGTGGAGGAAATTTCATCTCCATAAATTTTCAACTGCTCTATTTACAAAGAATAACATTTTTAAAACACAACTGGATATGAAAAAGAATCATAGAAATGTATGCCTAGGAGGGACCTCAAGAGGTCATCTACTCCATCCCCTGCACTAAGACAGAATTAAGTATGCCTAGACCACCCCTGACAGATGTTTGTCTAACCTGTTCTTTGGAAGATATATGAGAATTCTTCAGAAACTGTCATCTGAGCATGTAGCGTTTCTTAGAATAATAATTCTGTTAGAGCAATGGATCTTCAAAATAATTTGATTTATCACCACTAGAGGTTGTGAGATTGCTTCCAACTGAGAAATGATGAGATAACTCTGAGAACTATCATGGTAACTTGTAGTTTATTAGCAATAAAGAATAAGTGCCAAATCTTGGGGAAAGACTAATGCTCACATAGAAGGGTTTTGCTCAGTGCTAACACACCACAGGGCCAAAGAACAGCATCATCAGCCCAAGCTGCTTGTGCAGTAGGGTTGCAGGCACTAGTATAAATTGTAAGAAGAAGAAGTGGACACAGTATGCTGCTCCATACATACCTACAAGGTTTTGACCAAGTAGATCTCTTCTGTGCATGGACTTGCTGGCCATGCTCCTGCTATTCCCTTGGTCCATACATATTACTCACTTTATGAAGACCAGTGAGGGCCCATTGCTGAGTTCTTTTCCATAGCACCGAGGGTAGTAAAGTGTCTGCACAGGGAAATTCAGAAATCGGAAATATTATTCTTTTGCATATGATCCACCCATAGTAAAGAGTGAGTGTATTCCTTTCATAATTATTTTATTAACTTATAGTGAAGGGTTTTTTTCTGCAACAGCTCCAACACTTGTTACTTGAAAGAATGCTACGGAAGAATCTTATGACAGTGGATAAGAAACCAAAAGGGGAATCACAAAGGTGTGGGTAAATGTCTGTTCATTTAAACTAAGCAGATAACGTATGACAGGTAGAAAATCCAAGGTTGCTGGGGGGGAGGGTGGTTTTTTTTTTTTTTTTTTTAAATAGGTTGATTTCACAGATAGGCTCTTTTCCTTGAGCTGAAAGCTCCCACCTTATCCTCCTTTCAAGCCCACCTTAAAAACTATTTCTGTATGAGGACCAACAAATGACTGACTGATTGGTATTGGTTGAGTAAGTTGCGTAACTTGACTTCTTTTTTTTCCTTCTAAACTTTGTTTATTTTGTTAACTTATCCTTCCACTTAACCCAATCCCATTTATCTGTGCATGTAGTACAATTGGGTCCTGATCCTTGATTGAAATTCCTAGGCACTGTCCTAACAATACAGAATTTGTTTAAATACCACAGCTTGATTGTAGAACCTACCTTCGTAGTATATAAGAAAGAAACTGATAATTACTGCCTGCAACAATTTCCTCTCTCCCCTGCCCCCAACTTATAAATAAGATCATGTGCTTAATTGTGGCAATTCTTGCTCACATATAAATGGTTAAACAAGATCTCTATCTATGGGGTCCAGAAAGAATTGTTGCCTTTGGCATATTAGCAGTAACCTTTGGTTTTTTGGATTCCTTTGGAGCACTGAGTGGGGATCAGATGGGCATATCGCCCGTGATAATTTGCTTGTGATTGCAAGGGGCAGGATCAGGCATACCTAAGTCAATGATGGTCTTTCCGTTGACGTCAATGGATTTTTGATCAGGCTGTAGTTGAACAGTGAAGTTTAACATGTCTTCTCAGTCCCATGACATAATGATTTATTTAAATAATTTCAGACATCTCTTATTAATTCTTCCATGTGAGGATCACTAAGATTTATAGAGATATTGGAAGTAAGGTGTTCTAAGGATGAATCTGAAGGAGAGAGTAGAGAGATGGTGGACAGGATAATATATTGTAGCATCAATAATACTTTACATGTAGTTCTAATGTTCACTTATCTTCGTTTTTGTTTATGAAATCACTTCTTTACAGGATGATATTCAATATGCCACATTCTGAAGCATTTCAAGAATCAGAATACAAAAAACCAAGTGTCTTGCCTGAAAATGGATTGCAGGACTGGTCTTTACATCTTACTTTTTGTATCTTACACAAAGGTAAATACTTGTTAATAATATCAACAATACTAATTGTAATATTATGGTGAATAAGGAGAAACTGCAGTATTCTGGACAATGATATTACAATGCCTGCAAAATTCAGATGGCTTTGCAGCTTCATTTCTCTCTCTCAAATCTCTGCCATCTGGGCCTGCACTGACAGTAAAGTACATCTCGTCTCAGTTTACTAGACAGCATCCTGGCATCTCAGCTTATTGGACATTTGTGATATTTTGCATTCATTGGCACTATTGCTAATGCCCAATTTCCATTTTTTTCATTAACAGTACAGACCAGACTGTTTCCTGACCCCTGGATTATTCCGTTACAAACTCCCCTTGAAGGTAATCAGAGTTTTGCGTGAGTAAAGACTGCATGATCAGGCATAATATGAGTAACTAATTGCAGGATGTGCTAAACATTGTGCCAAAAATATTTTTGAATTAAGACTTCACTGAGTAGGAGGCCAATAATTTTCCTCCGTTGGTGGAAAGAACTAACCTTTAGTAGAACTGAACCAGGGACTGAAGAAGTGGGGAGTGCTAACTCCCCAAACCCTGCTGTCACCCTTTTAAGGGTTTTTTGTGACTTCAGGCTTTGCATTGTGGGAAGGCATGGTCCAGTACCAGGGATACAATTATTTTTCTCTGTCCCTATTCCTCCAAACTATAGTAGATAAATTGATTATGACCTCAATATGGCTAAATCCTCTGAAATGTCTAACAATCATGTTTTACAATTTAAATCAAAACATTTGTCATTTTTATGAATCTTGATCATCAGATATTCACTGGAGTTTACATAGGTCCAGATTCTAGTAAATGTGATGCATTATCCACAGTCGTAATGATTTCTATTTTATTCCAGTTTATCAGACTCTTGCAAATTATTAGGATTGGAAGTAAAGTGCTCTAGATAAAAGGTAATGATCCCTTAGTCTTGGATATATATAGACTCCTTTTAAAAATGTGCTAATTGCCAAAGAAGATTACCTCAGTGCTTGTAGTAGTCCCTGAGTTTGGGAAGTACAGGAAATACTACAAATTCTGAGGCAACATTATCAGTGCATCTGAGACCATATTGTTACATTTGTAAATGTGACCATTGTATGTGCGTGTACCTATCGCATAATACCAGTTTAAAGTAACATTATCATTGGTACATCCTCTTTCCATACCTACAATATTGTAAATTGTTTCTTAAGATAGAAGGTTCAACCACGAAACTGAACAAAAACAAAGATGATGTTTCTTCCTGTATTTAAAAAAAATCTAGAAAATAAGTGTTGTTGTTTTTTTAATTGCATTTTAACTGTGTGTGTTTTGCAGACAGTTTGCAAAGAACCCCTGGTCACTATTGAAAAAGATTGTGATCTCAATGTGTTTCTACCTGGATAAAAAAGATAGTAGTAATCAATAAGTAGGTGTCTTAGGACAAAGCCTAAATAACAGATAGACTAGTTGATGAGGCAAACGTGAATAGAAAACACAAATTAACAATCTGTGAAAGGAGTAGAATTAGTTTGTATAGTATATGATATATTGATCCTGAAGTCTGATTCATGTGATTCTGGTGTCAGCAGATTGGATTGTAGAATCAGGCCCTAAATGCTGACAGATAAAACATGGGAGACTATTTATTGTGCCAAAATATTTTGATGCTGTGTTTGTCAGCAGGAAAAAATAATTAGAAAGTTATAAGGCACTGCAGTCCTCATCTCTCCCAGTACCAAACACTAAACAGAATTTTAACGTTTCTTATGCCATTGGTAAGGTATGATTTCCTGTAAACAGATGGAGCTGGGAGTCACTGAAACTCTCTAAAACCTCTTTTTCTAAAAAGTTAACATAGCCTATCCATGGTCTCTTCTAGTTTTCTTTGCTTTATGTTGTTTACTCTGCTAGTTTGCCTGGAGCTATTTGTTCTGGTTGGTTTGTATTTGCTTTAATGGATGTTGTTTAACAGAGAGTATAGCTCATGTTTGCTTTTTCATATTCAAATATCATACTATTCTCATAGTTAAAAGTCATCATCAGTATCAAAACCTGAGACAACTCAAGCTGAAAATATTTCCTCTAGTTCTGAGTAAAATGAAATGTGGTATGTGCAGAGTTGAAATCTAATAGATAAATTATAATTAGCCTTTCATATATTTTATCTACATATAAATATTTGTATTGCAGTTTCTTTAAAAAATCATGGTGTGAAAAGCAGAATAATTTTTTATTTATATAGTTTTTACTGTGGATGTTTTGTCTGTTCTAGGGTATAAATAATTTTTATATATTTTCTTTAGACTTACACACACATTCATTGAAATGGAATGCCTAACCCGTCCTTTAGGTACTCCTTTAGGTGCTCCTTGACAATTATTAAATACACAATAATAAATGTGAGCACAAAATATCACATTTCTCAACTCTGCCCAGGCCCCAAGCAGACAATGTGGCTATCTCCCTGAATGTTGTAATTCCTTGGTGACCTTCATGCAGTCTGTCAAGGATGTCCCATTGCATTGATGTAGGGGTAACCAGACTGCACCCCTTCAACAGCAGACTTTGTTTATGGTAATTCTGTGATTGGCAAAGTACTAAGTATTGTATTTATGAAAATTTCTAAAGAACTTTTCCTATATACACTCTTCCCGTGGTGTGTCTGGGATTGGGGTCCCAGAGAGTGCACCAGGTGTGGCACAATTCTTCCAAGGTACGTGAGCAATCGAGCACTGAAACCTTATGAGTCTCATTTTAAAATGTTGTATCCTAGGTGGTAACTAGATGTTTTGATCCTAGAGGAGCAACTAACGATTTTTGGTCAGTTTCCACATGACATTTTATGCCCACTAGAAAGTCTCTGAAATGTTCACAAACCCATGTAGTCGGTAGGGCTTCTTTTTCTATTTGTAAGTAGCACTGCTCTGCATTGGTGAGTGCTCGTGAGGCTACTGGGTGCCACAGTGACGTTGATTGTTCCTGAAGGACTGCTGCTATCCTATAGAATGAGGCGTCAGCTGAAACTGTGGTGGTTTTATTTGATTTATTTGAAGGACCAAAACTAGTGGAGAGCTCAGGTCTTACTTTATTTCTCTGAGTGCCTGACTGTTTAGTTCCCCTATATTTGGGATTTTGTGGACTCAGGAGATCTTGTAGTGGCTTTGACTTCTCTGCCAAGTGACGTAGGAATTTTTCCAGGTGTGTCACCATGCCCATGAATCAACATACTTCACTGACAATCTGAGGCTCATCCATCTGTGTAATCACTTAGACTGTTTCTGGATCTGTTCTGGCCCCTGCTCCATCAATGATCTGGCCTACCACCTTGATTCTATCTTTGGAAAATTCACACTGTCATTAATTGCTATGCCAGCTTTCTCCAGCCTTTCCAGGACTGCTAAGAGATGTTGGGTTTGAGTTGATCTGTAGATAAGGAGAACCTCTTCCAGGCCCTCTGTCACGTTTTCCTCTGGAAGTGTTCAGGAGCAGATGATGTACCAAATATGAGAGTACTGAAACTAAACCGTCCAAACTCTGTGATGAAGGTCATTAATAGAGGAGATTCTGCAGCAAGTGGTATCTGTCAAAACCCAGAGGGCATCCAATGTTGAGAAGACTTTGCTTCACGAAATTGTCCAAGGGGGTCACATGGAGTACATGTCATAGTCTACAGACATTGTCTCTGAGCTTGGCAGAGTCTATGCAGATCTGAACCTTGTTGTTTAATTTTGGAACAACTACCATTCCTGCACACCATTCAGCTGCAGTGTCTATTCTGGAAATGAGACTTTTGCCCCATGAGGCTGAGCTCTGCTTTCACCCTGGGTGGTTGTAGAGCAAATGGCTTTGCATTTGATATAGGTTGAATGTTGTATTCTTCCTCTAATTTCCCCATTCCTTGGAATAATTTTCAGAGTCTCTTCCTGATCTCAGGTTCTATGTCTATGATGACTGCTTCTACTATTATAACCAAGCCTAGGGGCTGTGATTGGTGGGTGGACAAGTAAAGCATGGTGTAAGCCATGTACAACATAGATCTCTTGGGATTTAGTCTTCTCTCTGAATTTTAGAATGGGCAAAGATTTTCCTTTGACATTGAATGGAGACTGTCCTAGCCTCTAAATATCCTTTTCAGCTCTTGAAGAGTTGGTGCTTTCATCATTCTATAAAGTGATTCTGGAATCGCTGTTACACCAGTGCCTGAATTTGTTTTGAAGTCTATTTTATATTTTCCCAAGGTCATTGTGGTGACACATGGTGGTCCTTTTGGTCATCTCCTGTGGCTTCCAGGTGTGCAATCTCAGTGTCTTTTAGGTCCTCCTCTTGAAAGACATGTACTATGATGCACTTAGACTGAGAAACTGCTGTATTGTCCAATTTTTAGACATGTTCTTCTTGTAATGTCCATTGCTGGAGAAAGCCGTTTGCTGTGAGGGGTAGTTTGCCACATCATGGGCATTCTTTCATACTCTTGTATTCCTTTTCTTTACTCCATTTTAGCATAGCCCTCTTGGATCCTTTTGTGCTTGTACTGGTCTGGGTGAGTAATGTTTCTCGGCATCATGAGCTACTTTCCTTCCTATGTCTATGGCTTCTACAGAAGGTTCTTCCTCAGAGTTATTCCTGAGAAGAATCTGTTGCTTCTTTACATAATGACTTTGGAGTTTTATGTTCTTGGCTGTCTAGTGTGAGTTAGGGATCATTTTGGAGACTTTCTGATAGTTGGCTGCCCCTAAAACAAGCCTGTCTCTGCTAAATTCTTCACTCTTCTCCCCAGAGACAGTGTTGGATTAGGTTGTACAGAGTTGTTTTTAAATAATTTGCTGACTCACCCTTCTCTTGATTGTTAAGTGAAATCACATGTGCTCAAAAATCACATTGGCATGATATTCTTATCCAGTCGTTCTTCAACTGTATTGAACTGTTTCATTTCAGTGAGGCTTCTGGAAAGGATAATGACCTCTGCTGCAAAGAGCAAGGTATTAACTTGTTTCTCCTCTGATTGCTGATCTAAACCAGAAGCCTGATAGAAGCTATGGAATTTGTTTATCCACAGTGGCCAACCCACAGAGTGCTGGAAATCAAATTCTGCTAAGGATGGTATTAGGAAAAAGCCTGGGTGAGATGTATCCATCTCTGCTTTTTACCAGACTGTAGCTCTCCTCCCCTTTGTTGCTTCTGTGTGGAGTAGTGATGTGATGTGGCCCTTGCCTTTAGGGAAGCAAACTGGTGTTGCTGTGGGCTTAGCTTTAGCTTCCATGACCCTTACTTTCCTACCCTCACTCCCTATTACAGCCTTGATTCACCATAGCAGTTCTTTCTGGGTTTTCTGTGTTTCCAGGCCTCTTCTCTGCATTATTTGCTGCTAGCTCTGTGCAGCTTTTTGGCTGTTCTGGCTGGGCTGGAGGCTTGCTTTTCTGTTTTCCTTCCCCCCCCCCCTTTTCTCTTCTTGCATGGGTGTCCTATGATTGGTTATATCTTTATTCAATTCCACTCTGATACCATATAGAGATGAGAGACCCAGCACACCTTGGCTGGGGTGATTGCAAGGCTGGTTTTATTTCCTACTTACACAGGCCTGGTCTACACTAGAAAATTAGGTTGGCATAGCTACGTCACTAAAGTGTGTGCAAAATCCACCCCTCTGAGCAGTGTTGTTAAGCCAACCTAAATCCCCATGTAGACAGCGCTAGGTTGATGGAAGAATTCTTCTGTCAACCTGGCTACCATCTCTCAGAGTTGATTACTTATGCTGCTGGGAGAACCCCTTCCATCTACGTAGGTAGTGCCTATACTGAATCACTACAGTGGAGCAGTTGTGCTGCTGTATAATTTTAAGTGTAGAAAACCCCTCAGACTCTTATGTCCTTGCCCTATGCCCGTTTGTGGCATTCACAAATAACACCACTGTGCCCAGATGCCCCCATTGCACATAACTCTGGATATTTGCTCTGTTTTTAGGTTATTGGTGTTTATTGCTTATGAGCACAATACTCACTTATGCTTCCGTTTGAGGAAGAAACAGTGATTGGCTGAGGGGCATATACAAAATGGAGTGCCAGCTCCACTGTATCCTTCCCCCAAGTATTCTAAAGAAGAACCTTTAATAGAATTATGCATGATTGGGTCTTCAGAGGGTTTTAGAAGTGATAGAGGAAGGGAGAGGAACGCCTGCTGTCTGTGGCATATTCCCCTGAATTCACAACAGATATCTGAATAACTATCCATGCTCAAGTCAGTGCAGCAAAAAGTATCTCCACAAACTGGCCAGGCGGGAGAACAGAGTTGCCTATAGATTTCTACTCCACACTGGGGAGCTCCAGAATGGGTTAAGCCACTTGAGGCTGGCTGCATATGACATTTTCCTGCTAACAATGTGGTGTACTGGTCTATGAAGTAGTCATTCAAAGGAAGTAGTAGAATTTCTATAGACTGAGTCATTTGAAACTTTTAACAGGAGAAAACACTCTCCTGTTTAAAGTTAAATATATTGAAAGGGAAAAACCCTGCATTAGTAGGGGGTTGATCAATATGACTTAATAAATTGGCTTACATTGTATTTTTCTGTCTTTGATTCTATGTTGTTTTTTTCTGTAGTACGGTGTATTGTGGAGCTAATCAGCCTGTCTCCTCCATTGGAAAGACCAGCACAGCTATTGGAATTGTCATAAGCCTCCCTTTATGGAGTTTCTTCAGGATTATCCCCTCAAAGGATGGAGATTATCTTCCAAAGAAAGTGGGGTGTTCTGCTTCCAAAACCCAACAGTCTTATGGGAACAAAGTGGTGATAATAATAGAATAGCAGGGTTGGAAGGGACCTCAGGAGGTCATCTAGTCCAACCCCCTGCTCAAAGCAGGACCAATCCCCAGACAGATTTTTTTCCCCAGATCCCTGAATGGCCCCCTCAAGGATTAAACTTACAACGCTGGGTTTAGCAGGCCAATGCTCAAACCACTGAGCTATCCCTCCCCCCATAATTTCCCTTTGCATTCCCTTCCAGCATTTTCCTGTGGCTGTACAGAGCTTGATTTTTCTTCTCTAATCTTGGAACACAATACCAACCACTGGGTGGAATCCTCTTGGAATTGTCAGGAGATAATGCAATGTGTCCAGCTTCCCAATCATATCTTCCTGTTGACTTGAGAAGACTTCTGTGCAATCTAAGGGGAGTGGGCTGAACAACGTTGCAGAAATGACATACTCCCCCAACTCCCTTATGCAGCCCCAGGTAGGACTCAGCTTAAATTGCAAAGTCTTTGAGCAACTGTCTTGCTATGTGACAAGTTTGTAAAGCACAGAATTAACGTACAGTTCTGGATGTATGTTTTTTTATGAATAATAACAAACTCTTTCAGTCCTTTGACTGCCAAATTAAAGAAATTCCATTCAATTCATCTGAAGGACACAGTGGAATGAGATAGATAATGAGCCATCTGTGCATACAGATAACACTTTTTTAAAAGTACATTTACTCCCTTAGTTTGAGTCATCAGTGGAGACGTGTATCACTCTGATGGTTAGAAAAGAGATTGATGAGGTCTCTAAATATAAAAATAAAGGAATTTGGGGATTAATATTTTTAAAGGAATTGAAATTATCTAATGAGTGAGGTATTATAAAACAATGGTTTGCAGCTACACCAGCTTTGGCTGTGATCCTGTCAGATCTTACAAACCAAACAGGGTCAAGTTGTGGTAGTATTTGGATGGGAGACCTCAGAGGGAAAATGTTATTACTGAAGTATGTGTTAATTGTGATTCAGTAGGTGCTACTGTTCTGTTTGAGTCAATGCCTTGGTATGGTGTGGTTATCTAGTCAAGGATACCATGGTTTTTGGGTTTTTTTGCAAAATGAGATATAAAACCAAAGACTTGACTACTTGTGATCCCTGAAGACTCCAGGGCACTTTTTCTAATGGTAATTCCTACTTGGTTAATTATATTTTGCTTACCTAAAATTGCCTATTTAGTTTCATTTGGTTAAGCTATTCGTCACTTTCTTCCCTAAAGGTTTGTGTAGTGTTGCTGTGCACTGTTGAAGGGCTTCCATGTTTCATCCAACAGGTGATTGTATTTAGTGGATCAAGGGATCCTTTTATTTATCTGTCAGTTCAGTTTGGGTAGTACTCTGATATTTTTCCTGTTTAAAGGTGCTGCTGTATAAATGTAAGATATTATTACTGTTGTATTTTTAATTAGTTTTTAAAAGGGGAGCACTATGAAGCACCAAATCTCAGGTTATTGTAGCAAAATAATGAAGCAATTGATGGATGAGAAGACAGTAGAAAAATACGGGGTAAATTAATCCTGGATGAAATATACTCCTATGCAAGAGGGCAGCTCCTGGCCTATGCATCACTTTTATTTCACATACACCATGTTTTGAGGATTTAACTAGAACTTAAAATAGTACATACACCTTGCCTGTCCGGAGCACCAGCAGAATGTCACCTAGCGTAAATAAGTGAAATTCTACTAAGGTAAGTGTAGTTGCACCCATTTATGCCAACAGTGAATGTGACCTTATTTCTTGGATCCAGAATCTGTGGGTTCCTTTGTAAAATGTATTAGTTGAATGATATTGTTAGTCCATTATAAGAGAACTATATATCCTGTGTTATGCAGAAACTTTTTACGTACAGAAAGTTGGCACCAAGGATAGGTTATGATTTAGCCCAGCTTTATGTGAATTTATACGTGGAACATGGGGAAAGCACTTATTTCTGTGAACATGGAATCATTTCTACTCTAATTTGGTTTGGATCAAAGGTACACACAATATTTTTTTTTTCTCAAAGAGAAGTCAAGATCGTCCAACCTGAATAGTTCATAGGTTATTTAAATAATATACATCAATCACATTTGCTATCTCATTTAATCCCACTGAAGCAAATTGTCTGGATTTAATACCAAGAAATGTAAATGGACACACTAAGTGTGAGAATATTCCTTAAAAAATCAGACAGGAACAATATTCTAAATGCTACTTCTTTTCACTCCAACCTACTAATTAATGGTCTGCCATATAGCAGGTTTTTCAGGGGCAAGAGGATTATTAAGAATCCCCAAGAATGCCCATTAAAATTAAAGACAATGACAGATACTTTTTATCCTGAGGGGTAATACATAAAGGAGATTGTTAGAGCAGTAGTGAAACTAGAAAATATAGCCTGAGAAATGGTAGTCTAAAGAAGCCATAGGAGAGAGAGGGGAATTCCCTTTTCCCATTGTAGCAACATTAACCCTTTTAACAAAACAAACTAAGATACTTTCCAATAACTGTCATTCTGACATAAGGATTGAAAGGATGCCATATTTTCTATGATGCTGTAATACAGATATATTGCCTTGTTTAAACTGCTACACCCTTAACAATATGCTGAAAGAGGACATTTTCCCTTATCCACACAGGGACATAAACAGTGGGCATCTGAAAGATATTTGTCATATATTTTATGAAATGTCAATGCTGATTTGATTATTTGTGAGAGACACTGAGACTTCTGAAGATGAAGACTACACAGTCTAGCAAAAGAATGTGGTAAGGAAAGGGAAGTCCAAACACAAGCATAAAAGGGGGGGAAAGGCAGTACATTTCATCCTCTTTAATTTTGTCTCCTTGCTTGTACCTTTATGTGTACATAATGGAATCCACCTATGGTAAACTTAAATAGAATGAAACTCTGAACCTGAGACATTGTTTATTATATACTTCATTGCAATATATAAAACACAATTCTGATGACTGAGACCCTTCTCTTATAGTGAAATTTTTCTGTGCAAATGCCTTCACTATGGCTCCTCTGTCCCTGCATCTGTATCAGATAGCTAGACCCAAGCATGAGGCAGATTCTCAGGGAGAGTGATGTGAAGAAATACACTGGCACCATAGTTGTTCCCAGAGCCTATTCCTACCTAATGGCCAAATTAGCTTCCATAAGCCATGCAGTGGCTGCTACAGCCCGCCCTGGCATGTTTCAAACAATCTATGCTCTGTTTCTTGGAAGTCACAGCGTGGGGGAGTCTGGGTGGGAGAGATTTACCGGATAGAGTGCATATGCACTAGAAAAATATGATGATACATTCTTGAGACTAGAGTCAACAGTGATATGAAGTTGAATATGTGAGTAGAGGGGAAAGGAACACTTTGTAACTGCACTAATTAATTTGGGTATTTGCTTTAGAGTCTGCAATGACAAATTATAACACAGAGGAAGTGTATCATATCATCAACCCTTTCTCTCTGGCAGAAATTACATAGCATGAATGAAATATTAATTTTGGATTTCTGTGGATTATGCTACGAGGACTGCAAGTTGGACAATAGGGAGAGTTCAAGCAACAAAAGGTGAGGGAATAGAGGTCCCATCTAGAATGTTAGGAAAAGACTCATGTGATACTGTAAGGTAAACTAAGGATCTCTCATTATTTCTTAAGGGGAGAAACTTTGGTGTGTTTCACATTAGATGGATTTTATATATATATATATATATAGTTTTGGGAACCATGTAGAAATCTGAAAAGTAACATATTTCCAGCTTTGCATATGTACTCTTCTTAGTGGTCTCAGTTTGAGTTCTCTGTTAGTCCAGTTTTTCTTTTCATTCTTACATGTGTAGTATCTGAATGTTTGGATATAGCTTGTTGAACCTTACCCTGTTTTAGACCCTCTCTGTACCTCCCTTTTTGGCTGTGACCCCTATACTTTTTGTGTGGATTAGCAATGTGTGACCTGCTTTTGGATAAAATAAGAACTGACTAAATAACCTTGCCTACAATTAGAATTGTATCAATTTCTATGATTAAAAAAGGATTGGCTAACTCTTTTCCTCATTATTTTTTACTTTAATTCTCCTTAGCATTCCTGGTTCTGCTTGTGGCTGGAACTGAAACTTCTGAAATACCATAAGGGAGGCTGGTCTTGTGGTGTGTATTTATAATCTGACTAGAAGTAGGAAGATATAGATAGATATCATTATATTGATATAACCTCCTATGTGGACACTCTTATTTCACTGTAAAAGTGGCTTCTTTGGCTTAGTTTAAACTGCCTCCCAAATAACATAATGTTTGTTTTTTTTGTTTTTTTTTTAAACATCACTCACATCACAGTACAAGTGTCTACACAGGGTATAATTATATTGGTTTCAAATCACACCTTAGCTTATACTGAAAAAAAATCCACGTACACAAGACTTAATTCTCTTTCCCAGATGATAAAAATATCTCCTAGTTAAGTACATTCTGTGACTCTCATTTAAATATTAAGGTTCATTTGAAATATAGTATGGTAATGCCCTTATTGACAGAATTTTTGTTAACTGAAAGGCCTCGAGTCACATTTGATTATCCCCCCCCCCCCCCCCCCCCCCCCCCC
>QXTE01000132.1:3737964-3871155 GCA_003942145.1 Platysternon megacephalum
CCCCCAAGGTTGAATTGTACCCATGGATAACAATGATAAGCAGATTTGTCAACTGAATGATTTTACAGGGGCCATGTTCCCTTCATAGCCCCTTTAAAGACAGCCATCTTGCAGTGTGGGCTGGCATTCTCTTTACTATCTGGGTTCCAAGTTCCTTGAAAATGTCCAGCCTTTCCACAGCCTGCCCATATCTCTTCACTGTACTGTCATCTTGGGAATTAGGAAGCCATAATTTTCAGAGCCTCCTGTCTGGGTTTCTGTGATAAGGTATTTACCCCACGTATGTCATGAAAGGTTTTCTATGGGCCTGCGGAGCCAATTAACCTGCCTGCTTACACCTGGAGGGTGGACCAGTCCTAATTAGAGATGAAGCCCAGCTGGAGGAAAGCCTCACCTCACACATCTTCATGATAAAGAGCTGAGTGAGCTAGCTGTGAGATGGAACCTGATGGGAGATAGGGGTCCTGAGGAGCTGCAACCTGCCTGAACCACTGAGTGAGGAGAGGAGAGAGTGTGGTACAGTATGCCAGCCCCTGGGACCTGGAATTGATCAAGGCACAAAAGCCAAGTGTTAGACAGGAGGGCAGTTTAGAGCAGCAGAGGCACATGTGTGATGAGGTGGCTGTCAGCTGAGCCCAGATGGGCTGAAGGTTTTATATACATTTCTGTTGGACTTTGGTAAAGGACTCTGGGATCCCCAGAAAGGGGAAGGACTTTGTAAAGTGGTCTGGCTGGGGGAACAAGATCTCCTATAGCTGGAGTAGCCCAAAGGACGTTGGGGGACACTGAGACAAGGGTGCTGCAATGCCACAGCCAGCCAGAGAGAGGGTGAGTTGGGTTGGCAACTTTGTTACACTTTCCTACTGAGGTTTCGCTGCTGACTCGCTGAAAGTTTTGGAGGCCTCCTGGAGTTTTTGGGAAATTGGGCATGAACAGGTGTATTTCCTTTACACTAGAATAGAATTGGGTATTAGAGCATTCGGATGGTCAATTACTTCAAAGATATAAGAAAATTATAGATTATAATAGCATATTGCTCATGTGTTAACTAAGTATTTATGGATATGGAAAGTGGTGGGACTGGCTGGAGGAAATTGTCTAAGGTGGTTTTTTTTACTGCTCTACATCACTAAATTGTGCTTTGGCCACTCCATCTCAGAGTCACTGTCTATCTCCCTGTTTTCCATCTGCTCGGAGTGGCATGTACCCTGTGCCAGCCTTATACACTGACACAGCATACATCCCCCAGCATGCCAACACAACTGCACTGGATGGTACACTGAGGAGGAGGAGCCACTGCTCTGCCCACTCCTCACCTACCTGTACTGGAGGCAGAGTAACAGCTCTGGTGAAGGGGCATATAAAGAGGTACTTAATGCTCCTGCATGGACATGCCATAATCTGACCGTAGGTAACAGATGGTATTTCTGGAAGATTTTCCTAGGAGGTTTATATAGGCTTTTTTTTTCAAGAAAAGCTAGGAAATAACAAGCTTTTTATTAAACAGGAGGAAGAGAAGACACTGCTCTTCCTGCATTTATCATTTGATTGTGTGCAGACTTGTTCAGTGTTCAGATAAACACAGTCACGTTAAATTTGCTGTGAGTTCAACCTTCCCAGCCTGTGACAGTGCTCATTTTATCAACAAAGACAAATGAAGGGGCAGAAATTGTAGCCTGACCCTTACCATTTCATCATTGTCAGCCTTAAATAAAATAATTCACTGCAGATAGGTGTTTTGGGTTTTTTTTTTTCTTTTTTCTTTTTTCCCTTCACCCTCCAACACTAAACTGTCAGGCTCTCTCCTGATATGGTGAAGAGCTCCAGTAACAGTAATTAAAAGGGAAAAAAAGGGAAAAAAAGACTAAAATTAGCTTTTTAACCTCATTCTCCATAAATATTCTATTCTCACAGAAGCAGCTCTGAAATTTTATGGGTATTTCCTGTTGTAGATGCCATTTTTCTTATAAAGGAAATGAGGGGAGGTTTTCCATTTTTAATGGAAAAAAGACAGAGTTTCTATTAAAAATAGGTCGGTATTTTTGAAAGATAGTGAATACTAGGCAGCTGAAGCTCATCTATAAGTAGAAATAGTTTTCTCTATGGCTTTACATATGCAACCCAATTCATACAGAGTTATGAAGGGCCAGACTTTGACCAGCCTTGCTGACCCATTGGCTGAAGTGGGATTACTCATGTAAAAGCTCCCCGGTGTGAGTAAGGAGGTTGCAATCTGATACTAAATAAAAGTGTTTAAACTAAACTTTAAAATATTCTTTCTTAGAATGTCAGGGATTGCACAGGAAATAACCACATTGTTATTCAGCATTTGTGAGTAGGTTTTGTTGAGTGGTGATCTTAATGATAAAAAGTACACTGTTTGCCAGATCGGTCCATAAAACAGCTTCAAATATTTACATGATCTGAACAGCTATTAAGCATTGCAATTTGATACTTAGTTGCATAAAGAAGGTTTGATTAGGTCAAATTTGAGATGAGGCAGATTAAATTAGGTCAGGCAGATTTCAGAGATACCTGCCTTTCTTATCCTTGCAAAATAGGATTAGATTACCCATCAAATTGCTCTTGTCTTGTATGAAATGACTAATATACAACCCAAGGAGAATGATTTATGTAAGCAAAGCAATTTATAACAGAATAAAATATGCACAGTGAGATACAATGAAAGTTTGAAAACGTGCACACGTTTTGCAAATCTGAGGAAAGGTCAAAGGAGCATCCATTGGAAGGACAGTAAGATTGCCGGGGTAAGCTACTATATCCCATAAATTATGATTTAGTAACACGGTATCAGAATACAATATAATTTAACTCATCAATCATTACTGAGAATATTTGGAGGATTTTTCCTTCACAAATTACCAGATGTTGGTGTAAAATGGATTTCTGCAAATGGCATATTACTCAAGTTTGTAATCTATTTGATTAAGATTAAATACAGCATTATTTCAGTTGTTAATGTTTAATTTATAGTAGTTCCAAAAAAACAAGACAAAGGGAATAGTAGTGATTCAATGCAGATACACTACAATTGCATACTGGCTTTTAGTAATGTAATCCACCATAGTATTACAGAGCAGAGGAGTCCTGGCAAACTTTGCTGTAACTATTTCACTAGAGAGTAGACCTCATAAAGTTACAATAACTCTTTCCTTTAAAGATTTACAGAGATTAAACCAATTAAGGATGACATTCACCCCTTGTGCAGAAGGCCCATAAGGCTGCACACCACATAAATCCCACTTAAACTTTCTCAGTCAGGTTTAAGTGACATATAGGCCTTGTACAGGCCCAGTGCACTGGCATGGATTTCACTTTAAGGGCCTGATTCTCAGTGGAATCGCACTATAGAAATATTGGTGTAACAGAGTGGAGAACCAATCCCAAGGTCATAGTTACTGTGAATCAATGCTTATGTAAGAAGGGTCTGAATGAATGCTCCCCTGATAGCTAGCTTGGAGCGGGGGAGACTTTGGGTGTGTTTATGTAAATACAATTTGTTCCTGCTCTGCTTAGCTATTCAGCACATAGAGCAGTGTCAAAGTAATCAATTTTGGCTGGTGTTGGGTACAAATCACATTAGTACTGAATGCAGGGATAGTGAAATGCTGTTACAAAAATGTTGTAATTATTGTAGGAATACAGGGAAGCAGGACTGTGCTTAACCTGTTCCAAATGAGGGGGGTCACTTTCAGCGGAAAGGACCTTGTTAAGCCAGGGGCTTGAACGCCAGAGCCCTGTGAAACTAAGAGGGATGGGGACAGATGTCCCAGCCAGGAGGTGTGTGGACTCTCCCTAGGAGTCCCCAGACTGGTTTGATCTGTTCCTTCCCACTGTTCAAAGAATAGAGCTAAATAGTCTTCATTAGGAGCCTCTTTGTTATTTTAAATGCTCAATTCAAGCTAAAAAGCAGTTGTGGTAGGACTGTGTTTCTGCCCAGAGCTGAAAATCACTGAGAGCTGAAAACACTTGAGATGGGGAAGTGTTTCTGCCCAGCCAACAAAGAGCTGAAAATCACTAAGAGACTGATATGCAGAGGTCACAGCAGAGAGAGGCAGGTGGCAGAAGAAGGTGACTAACAGTTGGCTGACAAATGAGGGGCTGGTGAGGCGGAGAGGCGCAGCGAGCAGCAGAGTGAATAAGGTGCCTCCTTATCTCCACCCAGGGTGGGAGGTAAACTCTGCAGATGCACCTTTGAAGTCTGGGGCTGCACTAACCAAGGACATCCACTGTGAGTGGGGTGCAAAGAAGGGACAGGCACGCCAAAGGGCCTTTTGGGTTACTTGACTTAAAAACCTGATGGGAAAAGGACACCGCCCAACTTACTTCGGGGTGGGTCTTGCTCACGGTTTATGTTTATGAACCCTGTTTGTGGTGTTTTCCCAATTAATGCCGAGTTACTTCCCTCCTTTTATTAAAAGTTTGGTTTTTTTTACACTCAAACTCTGTGCTTGTGAGAGGGGAAGTATTGCCTCCCAGAGGCACCCAGGGTGGTGTGTAATTTTCCCAGGTTACTGGGTGGGGGCTCGAGCCAGTTCTGTGTTGTATCGATGGAAAGGAAGCCCTAGATATTGAACCTGGCCCTGGTTGCTACTGGCTTCACCTGGCAGAAGGGTTACACTTATTATTTAAACAGTCATAATATGACTACACAGAAATAAACTGTAGTTATGTAAAAAGGTTTTAAGGGAATTTACAAGAGCATGAAGCTCATCTGATTTCAGGTTTCATAATTAATTCAAAGTTCAAATCATATTTGACAATATGAATCTGTTTCCCATCTTAAACAAACCTAGGCTAACTTACAGTTGTACATCAACATCATGTAAAATGGTATTCTCACATGGCTTGAACATGTCAGTCCAGTTTCAGATTTTTAGATTATCAGAACATCAAATGTAAAGCCTTTAGAGGGCAAGTTCCTCAACTGTTGTAAATACTACAGTCATTTCTTCATTTAAATCAGAGCTGTGTTGATTTACACCAACTGAGAAACTGGCTCAGAGGGTGTAAACCCATGTGAATCAAAGCTGAATACAATGTTCCCATGTAGCCATGTAAAGTGACGCTGCTGAGTTTTAGCCAAACTAATGAATGTTTGTTAGGTCAGATAAACACTGAAGTGAAACAGATCCATTTACCATATCTGAAATCCATCTACTAATAGTATATTACTAGTTTCTGAATATTTTTACACAAGGCATCACCAGAATCTGGTCTGCTTTTTCTTCCTGTTTGCCTAAGGGAATAATTGATCAAAGGCAAAGTGTCAAACTGAATAAAGGATCAAAGGTGTGGCTTCTGCTGAAAAAAGTGATGCAGTTGTTCAAGAGAAGTGTCTGTCTGTCAGATTTTAGTCAAGATCTGAGAGGACAGGACCTTTTCTAGTCTTGTGATTGGCTAATGGAAGCCTTTTCATACTGATCCAGTGATTCCACTGGAAATATGGTCATTAAGTAGAATCATGATTGTAACTACCAACCGCGGACATGAAATCATTTGAGTAATTGTAGACTGGGGTTAATAAGTTGTATGTGCGGAATTCAGCACACCAGCCCATAAATCTTTATGGGCTGATATCAAATTTTGCACATACATACATATGCAGTGCAGACTTTGGCCTGATTCTGGGTGTAACCACCATCCTAATTAAACATACAGAGGATAGTTAGAAAATGTTAAAATGGGGTGTCTTTGATCACTGCAAACTTTTTGGAATTACTTGAGTTCTAAAGAATTTTAGCCATTACTGTATTTCTAGGTTTATATTAAGGGCAATAAATAGATAACACTATGCAAAGTGTCCTACCGAAAATTAAAGTGAGATGAATGGTTGGAGAGACAAGGGTAAGCAAGGTGTAAGAAGGGACAATTAAGAGAAAAAGCTGGGATAAGAATGAATGGATGCAACCAGGAGTGAAAGAGAGTTGGGCAGAAGAAAATAAGTGGAAATAAAGAGGTAAAAAGGATGGGAGGAGGAACAGATTGAGAGAAAGGAAGGTAGTGTTTAAAGAAGTACTTGGGCATTTGGGGATGTATCCACTCAGACTGTTTCCCTTTCAAAGCAAGAAGATTTAGTAGCACAGCTCCACATTAATAGACGTACATAATGCACAACATTACAATAAGTCTGCAGCTTGATCTGACATTGCACAATATTACACATCTGTGTTTAACACCACTTCCCCTACTCTTCAGTGACATTTATGAGATTTTTTTATACATATATAAGTCTTGTTATCCATAAAATTGTGTCTATGAGCCTGCAAAGAAGCATGATTTTGTAGTATGGCTATTGAGAGATGACCTGAAGAAACTGTGTAAGCTCAAAAGCTGCTGTTTTTTACCAACAGAAGCTGGTCCAATAAAAGATATTACCTCACCCACCTAGTCTCTTAAAGAAATAGTGTCATAGAAATGCGGTTTTGATTTAGAATGATTAGCCTGACTTCAGACTCTCTCATTCATAATATTCTGCCTTATTCCCCAGCGAGAGAGTCCACACATTTCAGATCCAGATTTTATATCCCCAAATTTCAGGGATGTTTAGATATGGTTTATTTAATTAATGTACTGTATTCAGTTGAGCCATTTATAAAGGACTACTTTCTGAAAACGAGAGTTACTGAAACCACAGCTTTGTAGGAGAAAAGTGTGTTTGTAGTCATAGTAACCCAAAACACACAAAATCCAGGTTACTCTCTCTACATAAATTACTTCCATATGTAAGAGCTACTCCTCCCATGCCCTAAGTCTAAATAAAGTGGCATCCAAAATAAATGTACCAATAACTTTGTTTAAATTAAGTTTTCTGTATTGTAAAGACAGTGCATTATAATGGAGATTTTAGGCCCCTGTAACTACAGCATGTCTCAGCAACTCTTTTAACATTTGATCTTGCAATGTGCTGAGCACGCATTGAAGTTGGTGGGAGATGAGGCCAACCTGCATTTTGCAGGGTCAAGCCCTTAAAGCAGCTTTTGTTTTTTGCTGCTGAGCCTCTCACCATTGACCAGACTTTACAATGCAGTAGACAACATTGATGTCATTTAATAATAATACAAAATTACTGAATTTGAAGCAATGAACAAATTGTACAAAAGACACCGAAGAAATTGCAAAGCTCATATTCAGTACGGTATTGCATCTCCTTTACCTTGTAGGTCCCTCTCGGCTTAAAAAAAATGCCGAAAGTAGTTTTGCCTGCATTGGGACTGCAGAATCCGACCCAAGGTGAACACTACCCAAGATGTCAAAACATTTTGAATGAAAATGTTTGTTAACAAATAGTCTGTTTTTTTCGGGGGGGGGGCGGGGGAAAGGGGAAATTATGCTTTTTATTTATTTTTGTGACAATTTTAATGAACATTTTTTATCAAACACATTATCAAAATGATCATCAACATTTTTTGTCAGACCCCAGATTTTCATTAAACCATCTACTGAAAACTGGTTTTTCTGTAAATGAAAATTGTATATGATCATTCTGAGAACATGTTTGATCCAAAGTTCACAAAATCATTTTAACAGTGTCCATTTTGATGCTTTCACATAAAAACAAATTGAAACCTTCAACTTTGTTAAATTGTTTTTCCATTTTCTAACCTGCTCTTAAAACAATGGGCCAGATTCTGGGGCTTTGAGCTGTGACTAGTGCAGGATCCAGAATGGGTGGGAAGAGAGGTGTCCCAAAGTCATCTTTCCAGTCCATTCTTCAGTTCAATTGGACATCAACCAGCAGTGGCCTAATTTTGACTAGGTAGGTTATGCTCTACTGTCAGGGCTATAATACAGTGGCAATTGGCTCTAGCATCTTCCTCCTCCTCCCAGCCCAGCTATGCCTGTGAACAACCCATTTGTCTGGGTTAGGGAGCCAAATGACTGACTATGTTAGCTTTATGCTTCCTGGGGATATCTCCTAGATGAACGGTTTCCTCATTAATGGAACCTCTATTTCTCCTTTTTTTGCTGCCAGAAAACACATGGGCTAGTTCTCCACTACCTTGTACTTTGTGTAGTCATTTTCACCTGTGCTAAGTGAAAGCAAAGTTGTGGTGCACTCTGATTTGGCAGCATTTTAAACCTACTTAGCACTGGTGTAAATCACTACATGAGGTACAAAGCAATGGAGAATCAGATACACTATGTTATGCATTTGGATAGTCCAAATAACCTCTTAAGTCTGGCCAGAAATGTGGCACGTTTCCTCATTCTTTCTGTTGTTTTGGGGCCAGATTCTGCAAAATCTTTACGCATGGAAAATCTAACTCACTTCAAACCCATGCTCACTACCAAATAGTGTAACTCACTTAAGTCAGGGCAACGTGTGAATTGCTTTGGTTGTTGTATAGTTTTCACGGACTCTATTGACAAGAAAACCTTTTTTGCTGTATCTACCTCCAGCCTTGAAAGAAAGTCAATACAAGCAATTTAACATTTTCATCTTATGTCTCAGGGTATTATTTCTTGCTTAAAAAAAGAAAATAAATGTTAAAAATAATAGTTAAATGTGTAACAAATTCCCATTCAACTGTTCTCTGGGGAGGAAAAAAAGTGACAGAAACTGTCTAGTACTTGCAGCTAGAAATGTTGTGGCCATGACTTAAAAACTGTAAACTCAGATACTGTTGCACTTAGGGTGACCAGATAGCTAGTGTGAAAAATTCGGACAGAGGGTGGGGAATAATAGGCACCTATGTAAGACACAGCCTCCAGTATCAGGGCTGTTCCTGTAAAATTGGGACATCTGGTCACCCTAGTTGCACTCCATAATGGTGATAAACTGGGGACGTTGAAAATGAGTTCTTCAACTGACTTTGGCTTCAAATGGGACCTGTGTGCTCTAATATCTCTTGTTATATTAAATACAGGATGAGATCTTCAGCTAGTGTAAACTGACAAAGCTTCACTGATACCAAAGAGCTATGCCAATTTGCACCAACTGAGGATCTGGCCTATGCTATGCATTGTAAAGACCAGAGAAATTTTCATATTTCAAGCCTTTTCACCCCCTCCCATAACCAACTCACAATCTATCTATTTCTCCCTTCCTATTATTACAATATATATTGTGGGGTTTTGTGTTTGTTTGTTGTTGCGTGTAAAACTCCAGCAAAAACAGCGTAAAGCGAGTCCATGAAAACAAATACACCTCTATAATGTAACACCCCTCTCCCCAATGAGATGTTTTTGGTTTGTCAGAGTGTCTGTCTTGGAGAGGATCTTCAGGGTCATCTTCCTAGTGTCAGAGCAGAGGTTATCTCCACTCCCCTAGCTGAATGACACTCACAAGAAGAGGTAGGAGGCATAGGTGCTGAAACTAGGAGTGCAGGGGTGCTATAGCACCCCCTGGCTTGAAGTAGTTTCCATTATATACAGGGTTTTACAGTTTGGTTCAATGGCTCTCAGCACCCCCACCCTCTTGGTGGGAGGAAGCATCTGGGACACAAGGAATGGAGCTCTCACGAGGCGAGGACTGGGACAGAAGGCAGCAATGCAAGGGACAGAGGATAGCACATGCAAATGAAATTGAGCTGAGAGATTAGCCAACATGGAAGCAAGGGCACCAGGAGCAGAGCCCAGATGATAAATGGGAGGCAGAAGCATCAGGAAGTGGGAAGGTCAAGTGTTAAATGAGATGCACGACACTTAGTTGGTCTGAATGGGGGGGGTCTGAAACATCCAGAAGGGAGCTAGGGAAGGGATGGATTGAGCGGGACCAGCTGGCTAGGGGGAAGGAAGTAGCAGTGGGTTGGAGGACTTGAGTCGTTACCTGGAGGGGTGGGGAGTGAAAGAGAGCAAAAATGAATAGGAAGGGACTGGGATTCTGTCTAGGGAGAACAGGGATTTAGGAAGGACCATGGTGAGGGGAAGCAAGATAAGAGCCTGGACCTAGGAACATGGTGAAAAGAAGTGACAACAGAAAGAAGTTGGACGGTGATGGGGTAGAACTAAAGCACTCAAAGCCTAGATGGAGGAGAGGAAAGGAAGGCATTAGCTGGGAGCAGTGGCTGGTGGCATGACAGTGATGAGCAATAGGCAGAGGCAGTAGCACTTCATGACTCAAGTTGGAGTGCTGCCACCTTGGCCAGCTCTTTGCTCCATTTGAAGCTAACTACCTCCCATGGCACAGTGTAGTATTCAGGGACCTGATTAGATCCATACTGGGTTTTATCAGAACATCCTGTACGCATGTTCCTGTAAAATCTGCATATACACACTTATGATCATGACTAGCAACTTAAGCATCAAACCATGTGACCCACAATCCCTGGGGGTTCAGAAATTATAAGTGCTGTGTATACAAGTCAGGCTAGATGATGATTGGGATTCTTTCTTATAAATCTATGCAACTGCAGTTGCTGGAAAAGAAAGAGAAGTGGCTTGGTGAATGTAGTGTGTTGGGAAACCACAAGAAAGCTGGCCCAGTATAAGCTCTGCTTTGGGCCAGCGCAGCATGTTTACAATAGGGGTTTGTACTGGGATAGCCCCTTCTGTGTAGTTACACCAATATGAATTTCCACAGTGTAGACAGAGCCTCGACCTCTTCTAAATAGGAAGAAGATTAAAGAAATATCTGGGTAATGACACAGACTGGTTAGACACAAACAAATTCTCATAAGTATGTATAACACATTAATCAGTAGGTGTTGTGTCTCCCCCTCTGTGTCCAATCCCAGAAGATACAAGTCTGTGACAGCTCTTGGCTTGAGAAGCTGGCTTTTTAGTTTGTAAGATTATTTCCTTTTTATGAACCAAAGAAATCATCCATACAAAAGTACACAGAATACAAATTTAAAGGACATTGCAAATACCACTGAATACACAAGGCTTTTTTGAATGAATGTGTGCGGATTTTTTTATTTTATTTTGGAGGAACTTTCCCATTTCCACTGGGGGGAGACTTTGGTCTCATTTACACAAGATTTTGAAAGAAGGGTAGAAAAGTAGAATTGTTTGGATCAATGTGGTTTCACCATCAAGAAGAGAAAGAGAACTTCCCTTCACAATATATCAGGTGAAAGCAGGAAAATTTAGCAGATTCTTATTAGCTGGAATTATTTGCTGCTGCTTTATTACACCACAAAATGTTTCAGCTTGAAAGAGAATAAGTGCCACTCTCTTCAAATTGCTCTGGCTTTTTATCTAATGATCCAATAAATTAGTGATTGTTTGATGTGTATGTATTGTGTTTCAGGACTTAGTGGGAAGTTGCCAAGACTTTTATTGAGTGGCAATATTTTCTTCTGGTTCTGTGTTTCTCAGAGGATCAGCAGTTAATATAGCATTTTGTGTTACAATTAAATTAAAGTGCTGGAGATATGTTTCTCTCTACCTTCAATTTTTGTAATTGAGTAATGTCTTAAAAGACCATTTTAATATAGTAAGTGCACTACTTGTATGAATGAGGCTTCACATGTTAAATGATGTGTGGGTTTCTGCTATTATGGCTTCTAAAAAGGCTTATTATTATAACATTTACATATTGACAAAAGAAATATATTTTAAAAAATCTATTTTGGAGTAAATTATACTGTTTGCTGTTCAGCAGAAATAGACTTGCTGGCATCAAACCTTTTAAAATCACCCCAATAATGAAAGAGAGCTTGTTCTTGTAACTTCAGTGGACCTGATTCTCAGCTGATATAAACTGGTATATCTCTACTTCAGTCAATGGAGCTATGCAGATTTACACCAGCTAAGGATTTGTCACAGTGTTCTATGCAAATGATTGTTTCACCTTCAGTCTGCCTGGATTCCATTTCAACCTGTGAATAAATCCTAACATTGAAAACAAAACTCATTTGTAACCTGCTTTTACATCTAGGACACTGGCAGACTAGGTGTCAGATGAGAACTGACAAACTCACAGCTGGAAGCCAGGCCAATTCACTTGTATATTAGTGTAGATCAAAGTGATTGTTAAATGTGTAAGAATGTATTTGGTGTTTAATCGTAATGAAACTAATGGAAAGCTGTAAGCATTGTTTTCATGTGTCTGTATCCGGGTAGAATACAATAGCAAACATTTTAATTCTGTATACCCCTGTACCTAAATAACCCATCAAACAAGAAAGAAACCTTGTGTAATGCAGATGAAGAATGTTAGCAAGTCCTAGAGGAAGGGCTAGTTTTAGAGCATTGTGGGTTTCATTAGTTTTATTTAAGTAATGGGCATTTTCTGGCACATCAAAGAAGACTGAAGAAAGGGAGGGAAGAAACAAAGACACAATACTCCAGCTACCCATGTAGACTCCATTAGAATTTCACTATTCTTGAGATAAACTATGATCCATATTTCCCCTTCCTGTCGAGAAATCCATATAAAGGGGGCAGGAATATGTTACAGCGTTCTGACTAATTTTCCTACAAAACATCTTTGTAGGATGAGATCTTTGCCTCTTGGCAATTTCCACAGAGCAACTCCCAACTGCATAGATACTGAGGAGACACAGAGGCAGAAACTGGCTGTATGATGGTTGTTTCTTCATAGGCTTCACTGCCCCTTTCTCCATGGTAACTCTATGGACCTCTGCTGCCATTGGCGGGGTCTGTCTTTGGTTGTTCAATAGCAGCCATAGAGTGGAGAATAGTGGCCCCGGTTTAAATTTCTGTCCCAAATTCTGTGAAAAAATCAGACTGACCACTGATGGGTGGTGCCAGCCATGCTGGCATCACTTAAGCCTGGTCTACACTACAATTTTAGGTCGAATTTAGCAGCATTACCTCGATTTAAGCCTGGTCCCGTCCACACGACGAAGCCCTTTTTTTCTACTTAAAGGGCTCTTTAAATCGATTTCTTTACTCCACCTCCGACGAGGGGATTAGCGCTGAAATCGGCCTTGCCGGGTCGATTTTGCAGTAGTGTGGATGCAATTCGACGGTATTGGCCTCCGGGAGCTATCCCAGAGTGCTCCATTGTGACCGCTCTGGACAGCGCTCTCAACTCAGATGCACTGGCCAGGTAGACAAGAAAAGGCCCGCGAACTTTTGAATCTTATTTCCTGTTTGGCCAGCATGGCAAGGTGCAGGTGAGTGCAGATCCCATCAGCAGAGGTGACCATGATGGAGTCCCAGGATCGCAAAAGAACTCCAGCATGGACCGAACGGGAGGTATGGGATCTCATCGCCGTATGGGGAGACGAATCCGTGCTAGTTGAACTACTTTCCAGTAAATGAAATGCCAAAACATTTGAAAAAGTCTCCAAGGGCATGAAGTACAGAGGCTATAACAGGGACGCAAAGCAGTGCCGCGTGAAAATTAAGGAGCTAAGGCAAGCCTACCACAAAACCAGAGAGGCAAATGGCCGCTCCGGATCAAAGCCCCAAACATGCCACTTCTATGATGAGCTGCATGCCATGCTAGAGGGTGCAGCCACCACTACCCCAACCCTGTGCTTTGACTCTGTCAATGGAGAAGCACGCAACACGGAAGTGGGTTTTGGGGATGAGGAAGATGATGATGAAGAGATTGAAGATAGAGCACAGCAAGGAAGCAGAGAAACTGGTTTCCCCAACAGCCAGGATATGTTTTTCACCCTGGACCTAGAGCCAGTATGAGGCCATTGACAGGATGCCCCAGGTTGCAGTCAATGACTCCATGGATGCGTTACCAGAAGAGGACGAAGTGAAGAAAGCTATCAATCGGCTGTCAAGTGGCAAAGCCCCAGGGTTAGATGCCATACCAGCAGAGGTGTACAACCTCGGTGGACCCATGCTGCTACGGAAACTCACTGGGCTGTTTCAGTCCTTCTGGAAGCAGGGAACCATTCCACAAGAATTTAGAGACGCGTCTATCTTGCACCTCTATAAGAGGAAGGGCAATCGCCAGGTATGCGACAATCACCGTGGAATCTCGCTGCTTTCGACAGCGGGGAAAGTTCTTGCACGGGTTCTGTTGACCCGATTGATCACACACCTGGAGAAGGGCCTACTGCCAGAATCACAGTGTGGCTTCCGCAAGGGACGTGGGACTATTGACATGATCTTCGCCGTGCGTCAGCTACAGGAGAAATGTCAAGAGCAGAATCGTGAACTCTACACAACTTTTGTGGACCTCACAAAAGCATTTGACTCTGTCAGTCGCCAGGGTCTGTGGAGGATCATGTCGAAATTTGGCTGTCCAGACAGATTTATACGAATGGTACGTCAATTTCATCATGGTATGATGGCTCGTGTCCTGGATGGTGGTGACACATCTGAGGCCTTCCTAGTCACCAACGGCATCAAGCAAGGGTGTGTGTTAGCACCCACTTTGTTCAGCATGATATTCTCTGCCACTCTGACTGATGCCTTTCAACACTGCACTGAAGGAGTAGGCCTGAAATATAGAACTGATGGGAAACTATTCAATCTGAGGCGACTGCGTGCCATCACCAAGGTGAAGGAAACTGTACTTCGAGACTTTCTCTTTGCCGATGACTGTGCTCTGAATGCTAGTACAGAGCCAGAAATGCAAGCCAGCATGGACAAGTTTTCAACTGCATGCAATAACTTCGGTCTCACCATTAACATCAAGAAGACTGAGGCCATGCACCAGCCAGATCCCCATACTCCGTACTCAGAACCATCCATCATTGTAAATGGACAGAGACTTCAGACAGTGGACCACTTCACATACCTGGGCAGTACCCTTTCCCGAACAGTGTCAATCGATGATGAAGTAAACTGCAGAATTGCTAAAGCCAGCTCTGCATTTGGCCGATTGCGCTCCAACGCTTGGGAACGTCGAGGGATCAGCCTACCAACGAAGCTGAAAGTCTACCGAGCAGTGGTGCTTCCAACTCTGCTGTACGCCTGCGAGACGTGGACTGTTTATCGGAGTCATGCACGAAGGCTCAATCAGTTCCACATTTCCTGTCTGCGAAAGCATCTAAAAATCAGATGGCAGGACAAAGTGCCCGATACTGATGTCCTTACTAGAGCCAGTCTGCCGTCAGTTCACACATTGCTGATGAGAGCCCAGACCAGGTGGGCCGGACATGTCGTGAGAATGTCAGACAAACGCATTCCTAAACAGCTCTTCTACGGAGAACTCACTCAGGGAAAGCGCTCCCATGGAGGACAAAAGAAGCGGTTCAAGGACACGTTGAAGACCTCTTTGAAGTCCTTTGCGATCAACACCGCCACATGGGAAACCTTCGCACTGAACCGTCCAGCATGGCATAGCCTCATTCACACAGGCAGTGATACCTCTGAGGCGAGGCGTATTGCTGAGGCTGAAAAAAAGCGTGAGCTGCGCAAGTCCAGAGCTGCTCATACATCATCGACAGTGCCATTACATGTCTGCCCGACGTGTGACAGGACGTTTCACGCCCGAATTGGACTGATCAGTCATCTTCGAACGCATAGAGCCCGGTCATCGAAAAAATGAGTTGTTGAGGTCGTCATCGATAACGATGGACGAACATCATCATTCAGAGCCAGTAGCCCCTGAACCCACCCAAGGCGTGCTCCCGGACCCTGAAGGTGGAGAAGGGACCTCTGGTGAGTTTACCTTTGTAAATATTAGACATGGTTTAAAAGCAAGCGTGTTTAATGATTAATTTGCCCTGGCATTCACGGCCAGTACAGCTACTGGAAAAGTCTGTTAACGTGTCTGGGGATGGAGCAGAAATCCTCCAGGACATCTCCATAAAGCTCTCCTGGATGCACTCCCAAAGCCTTTGCAACAGGTTTCTGGGGAGGGTGGCCTTATTCCGTCCACCATGGTAGGACACTTTACCACACCAGGCCAGTAGCACATAGTCTGGAATCATTGCATAACACAGCATGGCAGCGTATGGTCCCGGTGTTTGCTGGCATTCAAACAACATCCGTTCCTTATCTCTCTGTGTTATCCTCAGGAGAGTGATATCATTCATGGTCACCTGGTTGAAATAGGGTGATTTTATTAAGGGGACATTCAGAGGTGCCCGTTCCTGCTGGGCTGTTTGCCTGTGGCTGAACAGAAATGTTCCCCGCTGTTAGCCATGCACGCGGTGTGGGGAGGGGTGAAGCGATCATCCCAGAGAATTGGGTGTGTGTTGGGGGGTTATTTGGCTTTGTGCTGCACGCTAACCCACAAACTGCAGCCCCTCCTTTTAAATTGCCAACCCATTTTAAATGGCCAACCCAACGGCTGCTTGGTATGGGAAATGATGGTGCTGCTGTTTGAAACCATTCCCACATGTTATGAAGGTTAAAGAAGCCAAAAGACTGTGGCTTACCATGGCTGCCTGCAAGCCGAATTCTGTTGCCTGGCCCTGTGTGAGTGATCTCTCACACCAAACAGGCAGGCCCTCAATATAAGAGACAAAATGCGACCTTGTAATGAAAGCACATATGCTATGTAATGCGAACAGCAAGGTTTAACGTGAAAGAGTCTACCCATTGTTCTCTAAAATGTGTCTTTTTAACTACCACGCTCCGTTTTTTTCCCTCCACCAGCTGCTTATGTTTCTCCTTCCCAGAGGCTAGCGAAGATTAGAAGGCAAAAAAAACGCACTCGGGATGAAATGTTCTCTGAGCTCATGCTGTCCTCCCACACTGACAGAGCACAGCAGAATGCATGGAGGCAGACAATGTCAGAGTGCAGGAAAGCACAATATGAATGCGAGGAGAGGTGGTGGGCTGAAGAGAGTAAGTGGCGGGCTGAAGAGGATAGGTGGCATCAGCTTGCTGACAGAAGGCAAGAGTCAATGCTCTGGCTGCTGGAGCATCAAACTGATATACTCCAGCGTATGGTTGAGCTGCAGGAAAGGCAGCAGAAGCACAGACCACTGCTACAGCCCCTGTGTAACCAACAGCCCTCCTCCCCAAGTTCCATAGCATCCTCATGCAGACGCCCGAGAACGCGGTGGGGGGGGCTCCGGCCACCCAGCCACTCCACCCCAGAGGATTGCCCAAGCAACAGAAGGCTGGCCTTCAATAAGTTTTAAAGTTTTAAAGTTTTAAAGTGCAGTGTGTCCTTGTTCTTCCCTCCTCCCCCACCCCACCCGGTGCTTCCCTCCTCCCCCACCCCCCCTGGGCTACCTTGGCAGTTATCCCCCTATTTGTATGATGAATTAATAAAGAATGCATGAATGTGAAGCAACAATGACTTTATTGTCTCTGCAAGCGGTGATTGAAGGGGGGAGGTGAGGGTGACTAGCTTACAGGGAAGTAGAGTGAACCAAGCGGGGGGGCTTTCATCAAGGAGAAACAAACAGAACTTTCACACTGTAGCCTGGCCAGTCATGAAACTGGTTTTCAAAGCTTCTTTGATGTGCACCGCGCCCTCCTGTACTCGTCTAACTGCCCTGGTGTCTGGCTGTGCGTAATCAGCAGCCAGGCAATTTGCCCCAACCTACCACCCCGCCATAAACGTCTCCCCTTTACTCTCACAGATATTGTGGAGCGCACAGCAAGCAGTAATAACAATGGGAATATTGGTTTCGCTGAGGCCTAACCGAGTCAGTAAACTGCGCCAGCGCGCTTTTAAACATCCAAATGCACATTCTACGACCATTCTGCACTTTCTCAGCCTATAGTTGAACAGCTCCTGACTACTGTCCAGGCTGCCTGTGTATGGCTTCATGAGCCATGGCATTAAGGGGTAGGCTGGGTCCCCAAGGATAACTATAGGCATTTCAACATCCCCAACGGTTATTTTCTGGTCTGGGAAGAAAGTCCCTTCCTGCAGCTTTTTAAACAGACCAGAGTTCCTGAAGACACGAGCATCATGTACCTTTCCTGGCCATCCCACGTTAATGTTGGTGAAACGTCCCTTGTGATCCACCAGTGCTTGCAGCAGCATTGAAAAGTACCCCTTTCGGTTTAGGTACTCGCTGGCTTGATGCTCCGGTGCCAAGATAGGGATATGGGTTCCGTCTATAGCCCCACCACAGTTAGGGAATCTCATTGCAGCAAAGCCATCCACTATGACCTGCACATTTCCCAGAGTCACTACCCTTGGTATCAGCAGCTCTTTGATTGCATTGGCTACTTGGATCCCAGCAGCCCCCACAGTAGATTTGCCCACTCCAAATTGATGTCTGACTGACTGGTAGCTGTCTGGCATTGCAAGCTTCCACAGGGCTATCGCCACTCGCTCCTCAACTGTGAGGGCTGCTCTCATCTTGGTATTCTGGTGCTTCAGGGCAGGGGAAAGCAAGTCACAAAGTTCCATGAAGTGCCCTTACACACGCGAAAGTTTCGCAGCCACTGGGAATCGTCCCACACCTGCAACACTGTGCGGTCCCACCAGTCTGTGCTTGTTTCCCGGGCCCAGAATCGGCGTTCCACGGCATGAACCTGCCCCATTAACACCATGATGTGCACACTGCCGGGGCCCGTACTTTGTGAGAAGTCTATGTCCATGTCTATGTCCTCATCACTCTCGTCACCGTGCTGCCCTCGCCTCCTCGCCTGGTTTTGCTTTGGCAGGTTCTGGTTCTGCATCAACTCCAGGATAATGCGCGTGGATAATGCGTGCATATACTCCAGGATAAAGTGCTCATAATTGCCGCAGTGATCTGAGAGGGCTCCATGATCCCCGTGCTATGGCGTCTGGGCTGAAAAAAGGCGTGAAACGATTGTCTGCCATTGCTTTCACGGGGGGGGGGGGAAAGGAAGGAGGGCCTGACGATATGTACCCAGAATCTCCCGCAACACTGTTTTTGCCCCATCAGGCATTGAGATCTCAACCCAGAATTCCAATGGGCGGCGGACACTGTGGGAACTGTGGGATAGCTACCCACAGCTACCCACAGTGCAACACTCTGGAAGTCGACGCTAGCCTCGGTACTGTGGACGCAGTCCGCCGACTTAATGCACTTAGAGCATTTTGTGTGGGGACACACACAGTCGACTGTATGAAAACGATTTCTAAAAAAACGACTTCTATAAATTCAACCTAATTTTGTAGTGTAGACATACCCTTAGAAAGAAAGGTCCCAGTAATGGTGGGAGGGCAATGCCACTGAGACATAAATTCCCAGTCTTTCCATGTAAATCAGCATGCTTCCGCTTAAGTGAACAGATTTAGGGTTAGGGAACAGACTTATGCTGAGTTACACCATCTGAAGATCTGGCCTTTATACTGTAAAAGGTTGTTAAACAAGTAAAGAATTTTATGGATGATTCTAAGGGGAGTCTGCTTAGAATGTTATATGCTTAGAATTATACACTAAAACTAATCTAATAGTTTAAAACCTCCTACCAAGTTTAGGAAAAATTTGTCACTAAAAGCCTTCTGGATATTTTTCATGTAATTTAGCTGAGCTGGATGGGGCTAGTGTAAGTGATACCCAGATATTTTCTTCCATCTGATGCCCATCTTATATTAAGGACATAAACAGACTTGAGTGGTATTGAGTGGTAGTATTTCATATTTTTGTCATATTATATTGCAACTTGGAAAGACTGAGAAATCATCTTTAAGTGAAAGGCATCTGAAGGATATTGTTTTCAAGATAAATTAGAAAGTGTCTTCAGCATAACGCTAAATCTTATAGCATCTATTACCACTATTAATACCCTGTAGCAGATTTCTGCTCCTCACCAGCAATAGCCAGAGGTTCAGTAGTTATAATAAACCATAGCGAAGGTGGGCACAACAGTTAAAACAAATGGAAAGCAACCTTCTTTGGTGCATCTGCTGAGAAGGGACCAGGAGCATGTAATACCATTTATGTGTAATCTAGTAACCAGACTGGAGAAAAGTAGGCAAAAAAGATTCTATTATGCAGCAGCCTATTTAGCGCCGTGCAGGTGCTCAAGGAACACGCCCGGGGACCTGCCGCGGCTGGGGGAGGGGCACCTATCCTCCAGCCCCAGAGCTGCCGCGGTGCAGAGAGGCGCCTCTCCCCACCAGCCCAGGTGCTGCTGCAGGGAAAGAGAGATGGGGGGAGTCCTCTCTCCCCACCGTAGCCCCTGAGCACCCTTCTGCACCCCAAACCCCTCATCCCCTGCCCCACCCCAGAGCCCTCACAGCCCTGCACCCTAACCCTCTGCCCCAGCCCTAAGCCCCTCATCCCCAGACCCCCAGATCCTGCACCCCCAGCTGGAGCCCTCACACCCCAACCCTCTGCCCCAGCCCCTAGCCCCATCCCACACTCTGAACCCCTCGGCCCCACATGAATTTTGTTATGCGCATCAATATGAAGGTGATGTGTCTAGAAGCAGTCTTTGGGTCACTGATGGGGCCAGAAACAAAGAAGCTGACTCATATTCCATCTGTGGTCCATTATAACTCCCAGATTCTTTTCAGCAGTTCTATCCCCATTTTGTAGTTGTGCATTTGATTTTTCCTACCTAACCAATCACTGAAGCTTTTAAAAACAATTTGGACAAACACCTGTCTGGAGTGGTCAAGGTTTACTTGGTCCTGCCACAGTTCAGGGGACTGGACAGATGACTTCTCAAGGGCCCTTCCAGCCCTACATTTCTATGATTCAAGCCCAGCCCAGGGGAGTTGCAAGCTATAGTTACACAGAACAGTAGGACATTTTGTTATTTCATTGCTATACGTCAGGGGTAGGCAACCTATGGCATGCATGTCAAAGGCGGCACGCAAGGTGATTTTCAGTGGCACTCACACTGCCCACGTCCTGGCCACCGGTCCGGGTGGGCTCTGCATTTTAATTTAATTTTAAATGAAGCTTCTTAAACATTTTAAAAACCTTATTTACTTCACATACAACAATAGTTTAGTTATATATTATAGACTTATAGAAAGAGACCTTCTAAAAACGTTAGAATGTATTACTGGCACGCGAAACCTTAAATTAGTGAATAAATGAAGAGGCGGCACACCACTTCTGAAATGTTGCCGACCCCTGGTATACATAGTTTTCTGTTCATAACAAAAGGTTTATCTTGGATCCAGTCTACTTGTCAGTAAGGTACTATATGGTATGACGAGTGGCAGGTACGGTGTGCTGGAAGACCCAGTGAGAGGTGACATTGAATTGAGTGCTACAGAGCTGGTGCAACTGCACATAACTTTCCCCCCACCCCTCCAAGCCCTGAGAATCAGGGGAAATGTTGCATGTGCCTAGAATCAGTTCAAACAACAATTTGAGCTGTATATAAATGCCAAAGGGACAAATAAACTGGAGGGTGCGCGAAAGATTGCTCTGCTCTTAACAGTGGCAGGCACAGACACACTAGATGGGTACACTGCATTTCACACAGACTGAGGGGAAGGGAGAGAGAGAGAGGAAAGCTTTGCAGATATAATTAATATATTTGAGGAGCATTATATCCCTAGAGAAAAAGTTACATTTTGAAAGATATATGTTCAGGATGAGAACACAGAATGCAGGGAAAACAATAGAAGAGTTTGTCAGAGACTTCAAAAATAAAAAGTCAGTCCTGTAAATATGGAATATTAAAAGACTCTCATTAAAGACCAGATTGTCCTGGAGTTAACAATAAAACAGTCTCTGAATAATTGCTAAGGGAGATGGACTGGATGCTAGAAAGGGCAATATGCATATGCCAAGCAGCAGAACAAATAGAAAATAAAGAAAAAGCCTTGAAAAATGTACAGAGCACAGTACTGTGAGTACTATAGCTAAACTAGCAGGGGAAAAGTTAACGGAAATTACATTGGCCAAGTACAGAACCATGAAAAGCAGGAAACAATGCCAGCAATGTGGCAACCAGCATGAGTATAGGAAATGTGCAGCACTCAGGCAAATATGTGGAAAATGTAATAAACCCAACCATTATGTTGAAATATGCAGAGAAGCAGGAAAGTGCATGTATTAAGTGATTCCTCAGGTGAAGAGGAAGAGCTGTTCTTAAGTCCAATAATGGAGGAGGCGGAAAATCAAAAGATTGGCTAATAAAAATGGCACTTACATGACATACAAAATAGACACGGGCACAAGTAGATGTTATAACAGATATTGGAAGAAGCATCTGAAAGATGAAGAGTCAAAAATGTCTTTGAAAGACTATAATGGAGGGACAGTTCCTGAGTTGGAAGAGTGCATAGTGACACTGAAATACAAAAGGAAAATGATAAGCAAAGAGTTTGTGGTGGTGCAGAAAGACAAGCAAACAGTCTTGGGTCTACACACATGAGGTGCTTGGTCTCATTAAGTCAGCATATACCATAGTGAGACAGAAAGAGAACATAGAACCAGATATGGAAGTATTAATAACATCATATGAAGATATATTCACAGGAAATGGGTGCCTCCCAGTAACATAAATATTATGATTAAGTGAAAACACAGAACCTATGGCATATGCTCCACAAAAAAATTACACAAGCCTTCAGAAAGAGGGTAGAAAAAGAGCTGCAAAACATGACAGCAAGTGGTATCATTTAGAGAATAGAAGACCCAAAAGATTGGGTTCACTCAGTAATTGCAGAGGAAAAAAGGAGGAGGACTATGGCTGGGTAAGGCGCTCAACAAAAACATAAAAAGAAAACACTTCCAGCTACCCACAAGAAGTGACCTGTTGTGTGAGCTGGCAGGAGCCAAATACTTCAACATATGAGATGTGTGGCCTCGATTTTGGCAGATTCCCCTTGAACATTGAGAGCTCCAAGATCTGCACTTTCAAGACACCCCGTTTGTCCAATACCATTTCCTAAAACTCCTTCTTGGAATGTGTTTGTCTCCAGAAGTATTTCTGTGTATACTGAGCCAAATGCTAAAGGGTCTAGATGGCATGAAAGTGTACATTGATTATGACATAATTTGGGGAAGCAGTGCTACTGAACATCAAGAAAAATTGAGAGAACTGGAAATTGCAAAAGCTAATATCCTTAAACTGAATAAAGCCAAATGTCATTTTCAAACAACGGAAATATCACATTTGTGAGAGAAACTGACTTGCAATGGAACCTTGTCACTGTGTCAAAGAGCCAAGAAATACTGAACATACCAAGACAGGAAGATTAAAAAGGGAATTCAAAGGCTTCTAGGAATATTGAATTACATCAGCAAATCATACCTAACTATACAGCTGGTACAACTCACCTAAGACCTCTCCTCCACATGGTTACTGACTGGACATGGATGCCAGAGCATAAATGAGAGTTTGGTGATTTAAAGCACATTCTGATATCAGGTCCAGGGCTACAATTTTTTGACCCACCTAAAGACATCAAACTGTCCCTGGATGCCTCAAAAGGAGGGCTGGGAGCAGTATGTTTATGGTGTCAGGGAACCTGATTGGTGGCATACACATCTAGGGCTGTTAAGACGCAGAGAATATTTATGCACAAATTTAAAAAAAACAGACATTAGATCTGTCATATGGATATACCAAATGTCATGACTTTATGGTCATAGCTTCAAAGCAGAAGCTGAGCACACACCACTGATAGCAGAAAATATGGAAGAAATATGGTATGATGTGACCCTGGAGTTCCAACCTGGATGCCACTTATTAATGGCAGACACACACTCAAGAGCATATGCTCCCTCTGACAATACACAGTCACATGACCTGCAACCAGCATTAAACATACATGTGAACACGATGAGTCATATGCTGTTATCTCCAGGCATATGTGATGAATTGGAGACAGAAACAGCTAAAGATGAAATGATGCAAGCAGTGATGCAAGTGATAAGAAAATGAGGGGAAAATCAACATTTCCCACCCGCATATTGCCATTATAAAATGAGCTATCGGTGATCTTAGAAGTGCTCTTGAAGGGAACGTAGATCATGGATCTTATAGTGATGAGAAGGAAAATTAATAAGTACACGAAGGGCTCCTGAGAATGACCAAATCAAAAGGAGAGCTAGAGAAGTTGTATTCTGGCCACAGATGCATAGCGGCATCAAATAAATGGTGAGCATGTGTGGTACATATCAGTATAGAGATTTCCAACAGAAAAAAACAATACCACATAAACAACTCACGGTTCCAAGGGACAAAGTTGGAATTGGCATGTTCAACTTGAAAATACATGATCACCTAGTTATTATAATGGACTAATTAACTGATTTCCCAGAAGTAGTCACACTTGAAGATACCACTGCAGCAACAGTTGATAGGCACATTAAATCTGTATTTGCATGTCATGGAATTCCAAGAACAGTAACAGCTGACAACATAACATAGTTCAAAAATGGGGAATTCCTGGACTTTGCTATAATGTACAACTTTCATCATGAGACATGTAGCCCCAAATAGCCTCAGGATAATGGATTACCTGAATGTGGAGCATGCATAGTGAAAAACTTGCTCAAAAAAGCAATGGATGCAAGAGAAAATCCATATTTAGCACTACTCAGCTATAGAGCAACATTACTGCAACGTGGAAAGTCACCTACTGAACTGCTCTACAATAGAAGTATAAATATTCGATTACCAGATATGGGACCAAGAATGAATGATTTTTTTACAAAATCTCTGGAGAAAATGAAATGAATACCAAGTCAAAACACTTGAACATTTTAGTTTGCACAGTATGTTAAACTTTGTGCATGTGGATCCTCTTGAAATTCAAAATAACACTTCACACCTATCTTGCATAGGGTCCGCTGACATTGATACTTAATTGGAATATTTACAGATGGGAGTGAAGAATTAATGGATTCTTGGTAATACAAATTAATATCCACAAGTCATAAAAGACTGTGGTGGAAAAAAATAAAACAGGGCCAAATTCCACCTTCCAATATGCACATGGAATTCCATGATGTGCAATGTATATCTGAAGGCAGACTCTTGTCTACATTCTGTGAAAGTAGTATCCTAGGTCCACCTGTTAATGCAAAAACAGTTGACCTTATTCTCCTCTCATATATATATCAGGTTACACTAGAATACCTAGAAAGACTCCACAATTAAGTTACTTCTGAGTTAAATAAATGTGAAAGAGAGGAAAATCAGTCCCTCAATATATTGAACCAAATTCAATCATTGTATAATTCCACTGACTTCAGTCATGTGGTATTAGGGATGAATTCTGCCCTCAGATGGGCCTGTTCAATCCCACTAAATTCAGTGCATTTCTTGAGTGTAAACAAATTTGACTCAGTATTTTAAAGTAAGTATTACCAGAGACTACTAAGGGTCAGATTCTGACTTCATTTGCAGCAGTATAAATCTGGAGAACTTTAATTAAAGTGAAGGAATTTACTCATGAATTATATTGGTGCGACTGTGATCAGAAGCTGCCCCTAAAATATTTTACATTACAAGGTAGTCCACTCAATTTTAACTTCGTTTGTACATTGGGATACCTTACTCCAATATAAAAATGTCATTGTTTTTGCTCACATTTCATAGTTTGTCTGCCACAATGGTAAATTGTTCTAACAGAATAAACTTAATCATTATTAATCTGTACATAAGAACTAGAGTATTCACCTACAGGAAAGAGCTCTTGGCAATAGCTCAGGAAACAGAGTATGTCATTTTATGGCACAATTAAATCATAGCAAAATACACTGCGGCATAGACATTATTCTTTTATTCATTAATATTGTGATAGTATCCAAAATATATTAGGTTCTTTGTGGACTCAGAGGACTAGACACGTGAATGGTGAAGTTTCTTAAAGACAGGTACACAAGGGATCTGTTCATGAGAATCAATACATTCTTGAGAGAAGCCCTCAGCTCTTAATTAAGTTTACTTTGTAATGGGTAGAAAAGAAGATGGCTACATTATAATTTAGCTTCTAGTTTTGATTAAAAGTTAGGGGTGTAAAATATGTAATAATCAAATTTAAAAGTCCTTTAATTTACCATATGTGTTCGAAGTGTAATCATAGAGATGGAATGGACTTAGCATCTAGTTCACCTCCCTGCCAAAAAAGGATTCCATATGATGCATTTTCTAGTGTTTTGTCCAAACTAGTTTTGAAATTCCCAACAGATGAAGGTTTCTCTTTTGGGAGACTATTCCATAAATTATTTATAAACCCATGCTACCAATTGCCTATTGCTTCTGGTGACTCTATCTTCTAGATGTTAAGTGATCTTTTTTATCTTCATATTCATACTGTTGTTTTACTAGGGAAGGAAGTTAGATTTATAGAACAGTAATTTACAGGTTCACACTTCTTTTCTTATTTGTAAATTGGTATTATACTTGCTTCCCTGCATTCTTCTGGTTCCTCCCCCATTGTCCATGTTTTTTTTTTCCCCAAAAAATAATTATCAGTGGTTCAGTAAGTCCCAGTAGCCAGTTCCTTTTATGGCCTAGGTTGCAAGTCATTCAAACAAGTCAAATTATTTCCTCCTCTTCTTGTAATGTAAAGAGGGAAATGTCCCCCTTTTTACCATTATTTATAGAAAAGGCAGGTGTAAAATTTGATCTTCATTTCTCAAAAGAAATGTAAGTATATGTGCCCATTGTAAACGAGCAGTCTAGTTTTGTTTAACTTGCAGTAGGTCTAAGAAATTTATAATTTGGAAGATAATTTCTATCAGTACCTTATATTTCTTATGGGAAAAGTCACCTATATGCTTTAAAGAGTTATTTCTTATTTTCCCAATATCTATTATTATTTGTTATATTTTTTCTTAAATTGATCCCAATTTAGTTTATTTAATCGGATGTTATCTTCATTTAAATGTATACTGCATCTAGAAGGTATTCTAGGATTTTGAGGTAATTGTTAGACATCTCTATACAACTATCTTCAGAACAAAGAAAGAAGAAATACAGTCTGGCTAGGCTCACCATGTTATCTATATAAACAATTCAGGTACTGGATGATTCAAGGTGATAAGCCCTTGAGAGGACCATAATGTGATTATTCTGCAGAGAGGTAGTAAAGTAAATAAGATTATCAATAACAAGCTTATCCACTGATGAGTTCACACTGTGCTGATACAGAAAGTCCTGACACAATTGTAAGGTAATAACAGAAAAAAAGTGTATGTTTGCAAGGAAAGGCTTGTGCTTGAACTATGAAACTTTAAGTGATCAATACAACATCACCTAGACCCCTTTGTACACTAGCTTCATAACATTTTATGAACTCTTCACAATGTATAACCTAACCAGGTCTTTAAAATCTCCTAACTTATGTCTCATGTTAAGCCTATTTATTTTAAACTTCCTGTCATTCTTAGGGAACTTTGCTTATTTGGTTGGTTTTAAGAGTCTTTTAACATTTCTTTTAACTTGATTTATCACTGAGCTGTGATTGAGATATGTCACAAACACTCTCACAAACACACCTCCATGTCACAAGTATACTAGCCCTGGTGGCATAGTCTGTCCTTCCCTTGGGCAAGTAGCTAACTCGTAACATCATTCACCCTAACCTTATATCAAGGTAAAGGATTTATGGAGTCTGTTCTATTCTGGAGACATAGTGTTATATTTAATTGATTATGCATTAGGTAAAATCTCTTTCAATTAGATGTCTGTTTTTGAAGCCCTCTTGGTCCCAGAAAACATTACAGACCTTGTTTCTTTTCTGTTATCTTTCCTGCTCCTACTGTGTAGATACTGGTAATAAAATCGTTTCCTTAAATATATAGTCTAATCTGCACCATCTAATTGAGCCTATGGATAATAGGGGATGTTCTCAACCTTGAATTTATTTCAGATAATGCACTGAGCTGGCTTTAAATCTGTTTTATTGGGATATGTGTGAGGCCCTATGATGGATAATAGGGAAAGTTATAAGCTGATTTTTTAATAAGCATTTTACAAGTGTTGATGCAAAAACAAAATACACAGAAAAAGTTCCATAAGTACCAAAAGGAAGTATATAAGTTCAGACTATACCAAATGCAGTATCCTAAGAGAGTTTTCCAGGTCAAGATTTTTAAGACTGCCTAGTGATTTTGGGTGTCCAACTTGAGACACCTTAAAGGGGCTTGATTATCAGTGGGTGATTGCTCAACTTTCTAAAAATGTTGGCCCATTTAAGGTGTGCCAAGTTGGATACCCAGAATCACAAATCAGTTTTGAAACTCTTGCCCACACTGTCCAGTTTTGAGTAATTGGAATACAGCAGATAATCCTCCAAGTCATAATGCAATTGGTCAGGTTTTTCTTTCTTCTAAATGATAGCTAAACTGGGAACCATTTATTTTGAAGACATTGCTGCCTTAGGCAAAACATCCAGTAAATTGTGCCATTAGTAGAAAGTATTTAATTAACAGAAACAATTGCTCTACGGTTGGACTATCCAACATTTGAGAATACATCTATTAGTGATTATAATAAAATGTAATGCAATTTTTTCATCAGTGCTTCAATCCATTTGCCCAGAAATCCACCTGAGGATAAAGTTTGGGATCCATCTTAAAGAAAAAAAATGAAAATAATCAATATTATGTGGTTCAATGTTCCACAAATCTTTTTCCAAAAGCTTTGGATATTGTGACATTGTTATATCAATTGACAGAAAGAGGGGGACATATTTACATGCTGTGCATATGGTGTTCTCTAACACTTGCAAAAAAACCAAACAAATAAATTAAATTCATGATGAAATAAACTACCTGTAAACTGTGGACATTTGTGTCTGTCACAGGTTGTTATACACTGTAAAGTTTTATGCGCAGCTTTTGGGCACATAAACAGCATCCTCAGTTAATGCTTCTACAGTTTATTTTTAGGTCACCCATGTATGCTAGTTTGGGTTTTCAGGGAAATCAAAACCCCTAAAGGCCTGATACCATACAAAATGTATTTCATTTTGTTGTCCAGCATCTGATAGCAGTTTCTCCAATAGGTTTAGAAAGATTGGTTCTTTTTTTCTTATTAGCAAGTCTCTAATCTGCATATAATAAAAAAACCATGATTATCCAGGCCAGAATTATTTCACTTTAAAATGAGAGATTATCTTTTCATTAAGTAGGGGATCTTTGCAGTGGCATATTCCTTTCTTAAATCAAACTTTGTTCAATCTTTTCTGGTTGGCTTCTGTGCAGAGTTACTGCTGGCAGCCCCTGGAATTTGGCAGTAAACATATGGTGGTGCTCTATTATGATTGACCCAGTCTTGCTTTTTAAAACTGTCTTTACCACAATCATGTAGGGGAGCAAACCTCTTTTAGGGCTAACATTGTTTTGAGGGGAGAATTGAGAAGAAAATCTGGGCAGAGGCAATTGGTACAGGAGATCTCCAGGAGCATTTCCTACCTTGATATCCTCCCATGTGCCCCTGGAAATCCTGTGTGCAAATAGAAGAGAAATTGAAGTAGAATTGCAATTTCTAAAGCATATGATAGAGACTCTGACAGGCTCATATGTATAAAATGCATGTGACAAAGTAGGTTATAAACTGATAGTATGATCTGGCCCAAGGACCTGCGTGGAATTACTCTAGATTTATTCTATTGAAAGTGAGATCAGAATCAGGCTCCACCTATACAAATCAGTTAACAAGATACACTTGGTGGATGACTTCTGAGCATTACTGCATAGGATGCCTGTTCATTAGTGTTTGTAGAGAAACATATTATATAGATGACATAACTGCCATCTGGTAATCTAATGAGATGGAAGGTAATTAAAAATAATTACTGCTGCAATCCCATTAGAAATCTGTAAGGCTGTTCAACTTTGGCCTCCGTAATCTACTGCAGTCCATTTTAAATACACTTCACTCAGACATTAAAATAAAACTGAGATCCCAAGTTTCAAATCAGAAAGAGAGAGAGTGAGTGCCCAAAATTCATGTTTAGTAGGAGGATGAATCACAAGGTAACACTGAAATTTTATGCTGAGGGACAAAAATCAATGATGACCATACTCCAGTGGTTTCTTCATCTAACCAAATTAAAAACACTGACCATATCCATTATCCTTGTTCCCTGATTAGCAGCATATATTTATTTGGTCTGTCTACCTGGAAAAGCAAACTTTCAAGAAAATATAACATAATTATTTTCCTAGTGTCTGCAGATAAGAAAAAAAATGCAATAGAAAAAAAGTGTGTACACTTTACCATAGTAGTCACTATTACAATCTTTAAAACTACCATTTGCAAGTAATGTTACCATTGTGTTCATAGTTCTCCCCTGTGTAAAACTGGATTAAAACTAATCCTGACAGAGCCACAAAAGGGAGTAATGAACGTTTAAGGATTTTGATGATGACCACTCTAGATAGCAGAAAAGTACTGTAAGAACTGTGCTCCCAATTCCTCTTACACCTAACTAATTAATAAGACTTGGTTAAATAGTATAATAAATGATTCATCAATAAATGTGAGTGTTCATCATACTGCTCTTCAGGAGTCATATTATTTATTCATTTGTAAGTATTAGGATGACCACTGGTTTATTTATGAAGACATCTACTGATTCTAGAGGACTCTTTTATCTAGCAGGCAAAGGTATTACAAGATCCAATGGCTGGAAGTTAAAGTCAGCAGTCTATGGCCTGTGTTTTGCATGAGGTCAGACTAGATGATCATAATTTTTCCTTCTGGCTTTTACAGTCTATATCTCTATGCAAATCTCAGAAGTTTGAGCATCTGAAAATTGATACCAGAAGTGCAATATATCATTTTTATTCTTTTATTCTTGTTTAAAAAATCATTGTCTGGTCAGGGAAAAGAAAATACACCATGTGGTTAAGGTGATAAAATATACATCGTGAATTGTGACTAGTCAAAAGCATAATTGAAATTAATAGTCTGAAACTATTGTACATTGAAATTTGTGAACTGAAATTATTCAGTTTTTGAAAAATTGCAAAAAGCAAAATTAGGCTAAATTTGTTGGATGACTTATTTATTTCCAATAATAACTAAATAAATTTCACCACTGTGCAGTCCTCAGATGTTTGTGATTTGAGCTGCTTGGGAATTTTTCACAAATCATTCCTGTTTCCTAAAAACTGAATAATTTCAGTTAATAAATTTCAATGTACAATTGTTTTCGGACTATTAACTCCAATTATGATTTGACTAGTCACAATTCATGGTGTATATTTTATCAAACCAAGACTGCTTGTGAAACAGAGTCAGATTTGATACATTTCCCAACGAAAAATAAATAAATTCAAAATTGTTAAAATGCTTTGTTTCAACATTTATGCAAAGAAAAATTCCAGTTTGGGGGTTTGAAACACCTTTTTATTTTGAAATTTAAACTAATTAGTTTGAAAAAGGTTTTTAAAAAGTCAAAATTGAAATAAAACATTTTTCAGTTGAAATACTGTTGAGATTTTAATTTTTTTTTTTTTTGGTCCTGATTTGAGATTGGGAAGAAAATTCAAACTCTCCATAACATTAGTGAGATGGGATAACTGTTTCCCAATCAGTTCTGTTTGTGACATCTGCACAGCAGGAAAAAAAATTATCTGTTAGTGTCCTGCCATCCTGACATGGTTCTCTGAAAGAAGAAAGATGTTCATGGCGTTGAGGCACAGAAACAAGGACATGGAGATCTGGGTGAAATCCTGGCCCTGTTGAAATCAGTGGAAGTTTTGCCATTGACTTCAATGTTGCTAGGATTTCACCCTGGATGTGATTGCTGGCTGGGCTACAGAATTCCTGTGTGACCTTTGGCAAATCACTTAAGATCTCTGGGTCAATTTCTCCATGGATAACATGTGGATAATACCTAACTGGCAGGAGTAATTCAGATCAGAATTTTCTCCAGTAGAGTTACACTATTGCAAAGCTGTTGGAGTTGAGATCAGAATCAAGCCCATTATGTCAGTACTGGCTTTAAGACTGTTTAAGAAACTCCAGTGTTTATTGAAATGGAATCTAGTTACATTATCTTTTGCATTATTTAAACAATTATATATTCTATGGTATTATAGAGATGGCATATATTAAGGCATATAAATGATAGATCAGATTTTAAGGAATATGAACAAAATAACTTCAGGAATTCTCTGACTTTTGAGTGCTTGTTCCCTCAGTCATAATATTGCATTAATGCTAGTTTCTCACATAAAGTTGAAGCATGTGCTATGGAATTGAGAACTTTCTGAATGTTCTGATTTAATTTTCCTCTCCTAGTTTCATTTTCTTATTAATAATGGTCACAAGGTTTGTTGGGGTTTTTTTTGCCTCTCTATCCTATCATTAGGTATAATACATTTGTCTCCATATTAGCAGGAGACAATGCCATTGCACTGCAAAAGCATAGTGTAATTTGTCCCTACAGGATGCAACTGTGATAAAAAGCAGTAGCTTTGGGTTTGGCTATTGGCTTACAGGGCATCAGGTGTAAAATCATATGCCATGCTGCAGTAGCCAGAAAGATAATGCAGTCTCACTGCAGGAGAAGAAAAAATACCCCAGCAACCTTGTCTCATTAGCAATATGTGTAGATCAGAAGAGCAAAATACTGCTTTCAGTGGGACTCAGAATTTATATTCAAAATGTTGAGGTTGCTGTGAGAAAACACAATAACAATAGTGCAGCACAGTTTCAAAGGTCTAATAAATTAGATTTTCCTTGGCTCAGTCAAAAATACTATATTCAGCAGTTTCAACAATGGCAGGCTCATCTAATTAAATTAAGTGCCTTCAACGCCTGTGCCAGCAACACTTCATAGGGCTGATGTACTAAAGTTTTGCAATATTGCTTATCTGGCATGCATCCCAACGAAACGATCTCACACATTTCAGAAAACAAGTCTAGAGCTGCAATAAACAGTTGAGACTCACCATAGGTACACATCAGCTCTCCTGTCTGTGGTAAAGGACCAGGAAAAAATGGAAGTTTCCTAAATGTCTCACGGAAATATTTTTCTACGTTCTGTAGCATTACATGATTAATTTAGGACCACAGTTTACTATGCCTATTCGGTTTGAGTCAGTCATATTGAGTTAAAAGGGAATTCTCACAAGGAAACGTATTACTCAGTGTCAGAATGGGTGGCAGAATCTGACCCTTAGTTTTAAAATAGCTCAATTATGCCACCTTAACCACATTGAATAGTACCTTACTCCACCAGTATTCTTACTGATTTCAATAAGCTGGCTTGTAAAGTCAGGTACTGCTCAATCTAAGAAAGGGAGCAGAATGAGGCCAATAATATTTTGGATACAATTTTTATTATGCTGAAATGCCAGCACAAAATGATATGCTAATCTTATATACTGACCTTTTCTCAAGAAGTCAAAAGAGCTGTGTACATGAGCTGAGAATCTGGCCCATCGTGTCTTGTTCCACGTTTCTCGTATGTGTAAGGGTTGGAGGTGCTGTAATTTAGTCCTCAAAAATCCTAGAATTTACCTTTAGCCAGTATTACATGTATGGAACATGCACTCTAATAACTTGTTTATTTACCAGGATATCATCTATATGCACCCCGTGAACTCACAATGAATAATTAATTATTTTGAAATTGCAAATAATTTGTTTTATATTCAACCTTTATACAAGCTGTCAGTGTCAAGCATCACGAGGAAGAGAGTAAAATACAAGATGGCACACTGTACTTTGGATAAGAAGAAAAAGAAATGTCTGCATGCCAAAGGCTGATCTCAACTTATTAAGGTTGTAGATGAGCAAGAAGGTGGAGGAGGTAATTATCATAGAGAAAACTGTATCCCCATGATCTCTTACTGCAGCTTTAGGAACACAGAAGAGACTTGTTGACTGAGAACAAAAGGGCTAAGATGGAGTCTGGAGGGACTAGAGGATCTGAAAAACGATCTGGTAGATAGGATGTGGCTGGCCTATAGAGAGCTTTAAATGTCAGGACTCAGGAGTGCAGCTTTAAGAACAGTCCTGAAAAAAAAATCAAATGAAAAAAAGTGAACTGGTGAGAGTGGGATGCTGTAACAATCTTTATTTTTTAAAGCATGATTTAACGTAGCAATATAATGAGTGGTCAATAGAGACAGCAGGCTACAAATGTCAAATATCAATCAATATCAGAGTCCTAGGCAGATAGCAGACAGCAGCCTGAAGGTTAGTTTAAGATCCTGGCTAATGCCATGATCACGGAGAGATAAATAAGGAATTAAGCAAAAGCCATCAAAACAATCTTTGCAAACTATGCAGCCCTTGCTAAGCTTTCAAATAAGAACAGGAAAAATAAAACACAACCTGGCTGTAGTGATTTGATATTAACCTTCCATTCTGCCCCACAGGTCTGATATTATTGGAAAACAGTGTCTCAAGTGGAAAGGGGATGAAAATGAAGGCAGGGTGATACAGAACGTAGGCCTAGAAGAGATTCATTGGGAACGGGACACCTAACAACCCTTTGTGCCTTTGAAAATCTTCCCCCTTGTAAATAAATACATTAATTATATAAAATCTTCTCGCTGTCCTATGGGGTGGATGTTTGGATTATGGGATAGTGACCCATATAAGGCAATGTATAGAAGACCCTGCTGGGGGAAGTGATCATCCAGCACTCTTACAGACCCAAGGATGCGGGGACCACAGAACTCAGGAGGATGATGTGGGAGGGGTGTAGACATCAGGCTCCCATTAAGACATCCAAGGCCAAACAGGGTTCCCAGGAACTGGGCAGTGTGCTGATTTTGGTGGATAGTTAACATGGAACCTGCGAGTGAACCTGCAGGTATTGGTTTTATGCCAATCCCCTGTGTGAATATACACCTTGTGGAGAAAAGAGAGATATCTGTATTATTGTGTATGAATATTGTATGCACCTCAGGTTACCTGCTTGATATTATTGTCTGACTGAATGGAGTTAAATCCAAGGTAGTGAAACCTGTCACCTGAGTGGTGCACTCATGAGGGACTGCAAAGGGGTGTAAAGCACCTTTTGCTTTGTAGCCATGGCAATACGGTGTAAATACAGGGTGTTGTAGCCTAGTGACCCAGTCTAAAGTGGGGTGAACTGCTGAGTTCCAGGAGAGAGACTAGGAGACAAATCACAGGTGTAGCTTGCCCCTGAGCTGTCACACACCCACTGAAACCCTTGTAGAGTTTGATCACTGGTAGTAGGAACAGGAGATTATAATGTAAACATACATATTTTTTGCCAGATTAGGAAGTAATAACTATTCCAGAACCAGCATCTATAACTTACAATGCTCAACAAAAACTAGATTAATTTATAATTAAAGTTGCTAAGCATGATACCCCACCAATGCAAACCCCACAAAGCAAGAAAATTAGCTATTAAATTCCGTCAGACTAGGGCTCCATGCTGGCAAAGCACAGGAGGCGCAACGGAAGAAGTAGCTGCCTTTGTAGGAGAACTGCAACCCCCCAGGTCCATTGATGCCAATGCAGCTGTTCTGATTTACATCAGCTGAGGATTTGGCCCTAAATTCAATTTTTGAATGTGAAACAAGGATTTTAGTCCTGCTTTAAATACAAGTCTCAGTGCAACTATAACTACAACATAGGATACAATGAAAAGAAATACAGATGCCACCTGTAAAACCCCCATTAATAGCAATGAGAATTTCACATGTGGGCTGAGGGTCACTGTAGTTGGTCTGCATCCATGGGGAATTCCTGTAGAATTTAATATATGTAAAAGCAAAAGGTTTCTATAGAATGTAATGGAATTCTCTGGAAATTACTATAAAAACCTAATAGAGAATTGGAATGATATCCTTTCCGTAAGTTTCGAGACAATCTGTAAAATTCAATAATTGAGATATAGGGCCAAAAGCTCAGCCCCAATAATGTCATTTTGCACTGTTGGAAAAGGTCAAAGTGACCTTAAAGATTTATTCAGTGTGAGGAAATCACAGGCTGGTGAAAAGCTGGCGTAGCCATTTTTTATGCTAACCCCGTCCTTTCCCTCTGGAGCAGGAGGCATGCTAGGGGCCAGGGCTGGTTGGATGCGGGAAGTATAGAGTTAGAGCTCAGTGAATTGCATCAGTTCCTGGTTGAGGAATGGTTTTGTGAGACTTTTCTAGCTGGTGTGATGTAGAGAATCATGGTGGCTGCTTGACGGGTTTGGTGCTGCACTCGCTGCAGGACTGGGGGAGGCATATAGGTAGCTTAGAATATTTTTGCATCCCTACTTTTAGCTGCATTTAATGTGAGTGTAGCAGAGTCTAGGGATATGCCCAGAGTACTCAATTAAATCATATAAAGTGGTTCAAAAACCTTATATAGAAAGGTTCTCATTTTCCATTAAATTGGTTACTAGTTTTACATAGGGTGGGTCTGGTCCTGCAAGGTGTTGGTGCCTGAATTCTCATTTTCCTTAATACGAGTGAGGCATTCATCATCTTTCAGCACATTACAGGTTTGCACTCTGTTTAGGAAAAGCTTCACACAAAAAATGAAATCCAACAGCCAATTGTACTGAGAAAGGTTCAGGACTTTCTCTTCCAACTTTCAGGAGTTTTAAACTATTTTGAACTGTCATGTGATTTCCCTGAGGTAACAAAAACATAGAAATAAAAGATGCTAAGTTTGTCTGTGTGTGCATACACATGCGGTGATCAGAAATTATGGGAACCCCAAAAGACCTTGGAGTCTTTACACTATTATTTTGAAGGATAAAGAGCAATCTATGTCTGTCATTTATTCTTTCTTTTAGAATGACTGGGAATGTTTGTAATTGCATGTGTGATTATAATACTGATGTGAATACTAAATATTCATGAAGTTGATGACTAGGAAGTCTTGCTCTCTGCTGCAATTATTTTCAGTTTTATGTTGCTCACATGGTGTTCCCTGTAGGGTGTCTTTAGAAATTAGAATCTAGTAACAAGAGTAAGTTCAATTTTGTGGTTTTGATCAGGAAATAAATGTATCACTGATTGGTAAGGGTCCCAATAGCGTAATGAGTCAAGCTTCCTCTGTCTCTATTGTCTTCCGTGGGAGTTGAGAGAGCACTCAGTGCCAGTTATTTAAACGTTTTAGGCACCTAACTCCCACTGATTAAAAATCTGGCCCTTGTAGAGTTGAGTCCAAACACCTCCAATATTCAAAACTTTCCTGGCAGCTGAAAATGAACCAAAAATATAGCAGGGAGTTCAGTCCTTGCTTTGTATTTGAAATACTGTATACATGCATGTATAAAGTCAATCCATATATGTTGAAAAAAAACATTAAAATGTGTTGGTCTGGCTTGGGATATTGCCGTAGAAGTATGGCTTGCATTAACAACAATCAATAATTAACGATAAATCAGTTGTATTCCTGCAAATTTCCCAGCATTTTATTATTTTTTAATGATCAAATTAGGATAATGATGTGGTATTTTCCATATAAATCAGGGAGAAACTTATAAGTGATAGTAGATAGTGAGAGACAAACCAATCATGCTCCACTTCTCTCCCTTATGCTCTTTAAAACATGTATACATGTGAACTTACTGCTCATTACACTGAGGGGCTGTTACTGCTCGTTAAAGTCAGGAATAGTACAGGCAGGCAGTATGCAAGTTTCCTCACATCTCTGGCAGTGTTCCTAAGTCCTGGTTTCTTACACCCTCAGTGTTTTAGACATGGGCATCTATTGAACAGAATCTGTAAGAAGTGTTCAATTATGCTTTAGGTTTTATGATGTGAACATATGTTTGCTAGGGAATAGGATAAGACCACCACATTTTCACTTCCCTTGTTAAAAAAAAAAATGAATTGCATTATTCTACAGCAATGGCCCAAAGCACAACATTGTACAATAGCAATATTGCAGAGTTTGGGATAATTACTTTAGAATTCCGTCATTTTTTTAATAAGTGCTGTTATTTAAATAGAATGGGAACATAGGTTGCTAGAGATGAAATGTTAGAGCATTACACTGGGGGGTAATGTTAAGAACTGATCAAAACAAATTTCAAATGACAAAAAATGGCCTTTTCAAAAATGAAGTTTTTTCAGGAAAAATGGACATTGTCAAAAAAATTGTGAAAAATGCTGTACCTCGTTTTGGTTGTTTTTCAGGTGTTTATTGAAAACATTATTGAAAATGTTATCAGAATGGTTAACCTTTTTTCATTTACGAGATTTAAATAAAAAAGAAAGATACCGTATTTGTAATGTTTTAAATGTCTTTTTTTAAAAGGCAGAGAAAAAAAGAAAAGAAAAAAAAATGTCTGTTTTGTACATGTCAAAATGACAATTTCTAAATTTCATTTTTTACACAAAAATAGGTTATTTTTGACCATCTCTAGCAATTATGAGTTCTTCAGCATGAATCCCAAAGAATGAAGCTAAGCATTGCTGGGGAAATGTAGCTGTATAAAATACGTCCTTATTCTAGTGCTTTAACTCATTGCTTTGCTCTGTTATACTCTTGGGATATTGGCTTAAGGACCAGTCATGAAAATTCATGAATACTACAGTACGTAGCCAACCAGTATTAAGAAGCCACACATTTTGTAACTCCAGTGGAATGTGAAAGTTGCTTGTTAATAAGGAAATGAAAATCTATCATCCTTTGAGCTTTTTTCATGGAAGTGGAAGGAACTAATACCTTTCATTACCCTTCTGTTTCTGCTAGTGTATGAAATAAGACATGCACATATGTCACACCTAATAACTGGCAGGGGGCACAGATCAAAATGGCTCAGGAAACAATATAAAAAGTACTGCAGATTCTGACCAAGTTTACTAACCAGATATAAAATAATTGGTTTGCAAATCTTGGCTACTAGAGAATTTTTGTAACTTGTAAATTATTTTCTTGTTCATTGGTTTTAAATAGTGAAACTGAAAATTATTATATTCTGAATAAGTACGGATTTTGATGTCAAACATATTTTTTGTTAATCTTGGAGATTCCCTGAGTTGCTGAATGAAGCATATGGAATCAAAAAGCCACTATCTCAAAATGATAACATTATATAGCACTTGCATTGCACTTTGCATCTTCTAAGCCCTGTACAAAAAGTAACTATAAACGTTCGTTCATAAATTAAGTGCAAATCTCATTAAGATATAGAATAGGCAGAGAACATTCAGAGATTTGGTTTTAATAAGGACTGAAAACAGTGTCTGGTTCTATTTTCACTTACACCAGAGTAGTCAATGGATTTACACTGGTATACAACTGGTGAGAAGAGAAATATGCAGCTAGTCTAAATTCTGGCATTATTACAAATCATCTACCATCCTAAAGCTCAAAGGTAAAATCCTAGCCCTATTGAAGTCAACAGAAAAATCTCCTTTTGACTTTCAGTAGGTCTAGACCAGGGGTAGGCAACCTATGGCACGTGTGCCGAAGGCGGCACACGAGCTGATTTTCAGTGGCACTCACACTGCCCAGGTCCTGGCCACCGGTCCAGGGGGCTCTGCATTTTAATTTAATGTTAAATGAAGCTTCTTAAACATTTTAAAAACCTTATTTACTTTACAGACAACAATAGTTTAGTTATATATTATAGACTTATAGAAAGAGACCTTCTAAAAATGTTAAAATGTATTACTGGCACGCGAAACCTTAAATTAGAGTGAATAAATGAAGACTCGGCACAGCACTTCTGAAAGGTTGCCGACCCCTGGTCTAGACCCAGAGTAACCAGCATGCAGTCATGGAAACATAATAAAGCAAAGGGTGGAAACAAAAAACAAAACAAAAAAGATCACCTGAGTTTTCAATGAAATTACAGAAATATAAATATTAAGCATGGATTTTCTAAAGCACTGAACTTCTGTCTATTTACTCTGCTGCCACTGATGCCAATGCAAATTTTATCATTGATTTCACTGGAAGAAGCATTAGGCCAGTGCTGAATGATTGCTTTTTAAAATCCCACCCTAAAGATATCCCTATCTCATTGTTCAGACCACATTACTCATATATTCAGATATGGATAACATCCGCCCTTTGCTTGTACATCAAGTTCAAATTCCTTAGCTAGAGCAAGGTGGGAAACAGTTTTTTTCCATCCACAAGAATTTTTGAGAGTAAAAAAAACCCCCAAAAAACGCTCTATCCTGAATCAGGGCAATGAGTTAAAATCCCAAATTTTTGTGAACAGAAAATGTGGGGGAAATTCAGATTGGATCAAAGTATTTTTATTTTGATCATTTCAGATTTTGATTTTGACCCTTTTTTTTTTACTATAAATTAACCTAAATTATGAAATGAAAAGATGTATCAGTCCAAAAAAATCAGAACATTTTCATTTCAAAAATGTCAAAATAACATGTTTCAAAGATTTTGAAACTTTTAAAAAATGTTTTTCTTCCAAAACAGGAAATTCATCAAAACCAGCTTTTCCCTGCGAACAGTTTCAGTTTTGACAAATGTAGCATTTTCTAAGGAAAACAATTGTTGAAAAATTCCCAACTGGCTCTGGTTGTCACATGTAAAGCCTTGCCTTCCTGTATTTCTTCCTACTCACTACTTTGATCTTCCCAAGCCTATCCTCTAAGTGTTCTCTGCTCAGAGCCTCTACACACTCCATTCCCTTGATTACACTCTCCTTATTTACATGCCTCCTTAAAACTCACTTAGGCAAAACTTTTCAAGGCCAGTCCATCAGTACAGGATACTACATTAATTTATGTATGAATAAAAGTAACAGAAAATAAATAATTTAAAATGAGTAACGAGAAATCTATGATGCAGGTTTAATATTCATTTGTTATAGATATATACATGTTGGCCAAGATTCTCCAAAATAGGAACCAAAAATTAGTCATCTTCTTGCATCTATACTAAGACACCTAAAGAAGCTGCCTGATTTTCAAAAGTGCTGACGACCCAGCAGAACCCCTGTAAGTCATATATAACGCAGAGATGTATGTTAGGTAGCAGGAATATTTCATGGATGGAAGCCTGCCTATTACTTGGATGAGATTTCTTATAAACCAAAGCATACCTAATATAGAATTACTTCCTACTGTGATATAGTCCTTCTGTGAGTAATGAACATAGAATATACTCTTCATCTAATAGGAATAAGGAAAAAGGGTCATGGAATGATATTTTTTTCTGCAAAGATGCTGTTCTTAAGAAAACTCATAAACCTATAAATTCAACATCAGGCATAAATCAGTTCTGCAGTGCGGCCTTCAGATAAGCATCTTATTCATGGCTTCAGCACATGAATGAAATCCTAGAGCTCCTTCTATATGCCAAGATAGTGTTGTAGTTCAACTCTGCACCACTTTTACATTGAGGGTAAGGATCTTCCAAAACAGAAAATAGATTTTTTTTTTCCGTAAAACAATTAAACAGAATGTTAATGTCCTGACAGAGAGTTAATTGCAGGTGTTTCTCTGTACTGAAATAGATATTCCAGACATTAGCACTGATACATTCCTATTTCTATATTCAAGTATCAGAGGGGTAGCCGTGTTAGTCTGGATCTGTAAAAGCAGCAAAGAATCNTATATTGTTTATGCTATCTAAAGTGAAACTGTATGAGTCCAGTGCAACTATTCTAATGCGTAGGTGCTCACCAATCTTGTGTACAGTTTGTACAACTGGGCCTTTAATGGCAACTCAAGTATATGAAAATTCATTTGAAATCATCCTTTGAAGCATCATAGCTGAACAAAATGGTTCTTTTTCTTTCTTACACTCATTTTGAACACAAACCACTCACACTAGTATAGAAAACATTTTTTTCAAACTTTGAAAAGTGCTTACATCACTGTGTAGCCTGTAGTAATGTAACAAATTTAGGATTAAATCATGGCTCCACTGACATGAATTTCAAAACTCTTATTGACTTTAGTGGAGTCAGGATTTCCTCCAAAGTCTTTAAATCAATATTTAATGCCTTTCTAAAAGATAACTTCTGGTTTGAGCTAAAGCATATCAACTTGATTCAGGAATCACTGGGTGTAATTCTATGGCCTGTGTTATACCGGAGGTCAGACTTGATGATCATAACAGTCTCTTCTGTCCATAAAAATCTATCTCTCAGTTTGGCTATTGCAGGCTGCACATTTCACAAGTAAGTGTAGCATGACACAGGCTACACAAAAACATGTCATATCTGAAAAGCAGGTGTGTGATATGCTTTTTACTTTACTGCCATGGATACAATGCACACAATTCTGCAACTCATTCCGCTGTCCTTTGGAGCTTAACTACTTGATGATAGATTTGACACTGCACTCAGTACAAGAGTTGCATGCTCTTTGGCCTTTTAATGTCATTTTGATATAACATTGTAAGATACTACACCATGGAGAAATCTTTCAGATTGTCTGTGCAGACCGTGGTCTTTCAGGATAGATATACATGTGCTTCAGATAATAGTCTCAGCTATTGTCATATTATATGTATAATGTTAGGGTATAGAATAACTAAAGAGTTACAGTATTCAGAACAAAAATCTTTTGAGAGGAGTTGGTCAGAATCTTCCTGGTTTTTTTTTAAAGCGTCTATGAAATTGGAGAATCAGTGGTCAATTTGGAAAATTTCAGTCTTAACCTCTCTGACCTTCAGTTTCTTCTTCTGCAAAATGACAAAAAGATGTCCACAGCCGTTCCTGTGTAGATAAGTATTACTGTCTTCATTGTATAGATGAAGAAAGTGAGATATAGAGGGATTAAGGGCCAGGCTTTTAAAGATACTTAGGGACCTTAAGATGTAGTTAGCTACCCATTGGAGGGGACCTCTGGTGTTAAAAATTGTCAAAGGTTGAAACATTCCCTTTACTTCTGGAAAAATACATGTACAGATGAAGGATTATATGTTAATAGCTGTCAACAGAAGTCTCCTTATTACCATTATAATTTCTGTGTACTAAATAAATCAGTAGTCTCTTCAATATACTAACAATGCAAAGGAGAGAGGAATTGCATTCAAACCTGGAATGGCTTGTTTGAATGCATGAGGCAAAGTGACTCAGTACAGCCCTCTTGACAAGAGTCACAGGAAGCACCCCAAGTTCCTTATTCATAATAGGTAATAGATTATGTCATAGCAACATTTCTACAATTGTCACCACACTAGTTGGTTAAAGCTTTGTCAATGTATGTACTGGTAAGGGCAGGTATGCTTTCATCCATTTTCTCTGTTCCTTCATGTTCTCTATTTTTAACAGGTTAACCTCTTTCATTATGGCATTATGGAACAACAGCACATATACCTAGTCCAAAGGGTAGCAATCATGTGTGTTTTGATTTATATGCTAGGTACTTTCAGCAGTATACATGCCATTGATCTTTTCCTTTTCACTTCTGGGCACAGCCCACACTGGTGTAAATCAACATAGCTCTATTGACTTCAGCATCATTTTTTGTCAATGACTCACAGTTAAGTGAGAAAAGCCAGAGTTTAAATTAAACCTTCTGTGTCACTCAATTTTAATCTGAGTTTTTCCCAATTATTTGCCTGTGCTCACAGACATAAGGCAAAGGTCCTGGAAAGTGAAGGGCAGCATGTCTAATGAAAATCAATAACAATAACTTCTTTTATCAAGTCACTGTTAATACACTAATTTAATCAAGCTAAGAATTTCAGCCCCTTGATTTGCCTATCTCATTCTAGACTTTATGGTCCACATATCCTCCAAATGTTCTTCTCTAAGAAATAAGTGGTGTGTGTGTTTGATGCAAGAGGTGGAGATTGCAAATAAGTATAAATATTATAATTCATCTTGTTTATAGCACCTAGGGACCAAATGAAAATGGGGCCCCATTTTGCTAGACACTATACAAATACAGAGTAGTCCCTCCTCAAAGAGCTAAATAACAATATAAAAATATAACAATGGAACCACAGAAGTTAAAGAATGTTTGACCTTTATTGAGCAATAGTAATAATAATAATAAATCCTTCTGATTGTTCTCTAGAACTCAGGCTGCCTCCTTTACTTTCCACAGCCATAGCCTTGTGTCTCTGAGTACAGGGGACTAGTTGGGCAAAACCCAGATTAAGACCGAGTGACACAGAAAACTGGATTTAAACTCTGGCTTTTCTCCCTTCCCTGTGATTTACTGGAGAAAACTGCTTTTTGATGTAAACATAAATCACAAAACAGCATTGGCTGAAGAGTGATTTTCTTTGCCCTTTACCTGTAAATTTTCCTTTTTGTTTAGTTTAGCCTTTTACTCCTACTATATTCTCATTCACCTTGAAGAATGGTCAAGTAGCCAAAATTAAGTAATGACCATTCAAATCATCAGTAGATATAATAAGTAAGTAGTCTGTCATTTAATTAGTGGATGAATATTAAATTGAATCTTTTGAATGAATAACTGATGATATATTGTGTATTATTTACCATAAAAACCTCTTTCTGAACGCATTTTCAATCACACTTTTATACCTTAATATAATCAATACAATCTGACAAACTATTTACTGTGTTGTTAAAAGTGTTGCTATAGTGTTAAACGACATGATGACCAGCTATCATTAATTACTACAGGGAAAATATATATGTCAACACTGAGGCTACGTCTACACTACCCGCCCGGATCGGCGGGTAGAAATCGATGTAGCGGGGATCGATGTATTGCGTCTCGTCTGGACGCGATACATCGATCCCCGAACGCGCTCACATCGACTCCGTAACTCCAGCAGGGCGAGCGGAGTTTGCGGAGTCGACGGGGGAGCCGCGGACGTCGATCCCGCGCTGCGAGGACGCGAGGTAAGTGTGGGTAAATCGAAATAGGATACTTCGACTTCAGCTACGCTATTCTCGTAGCTGAAGTCGCGTATCTTATTTCGATCCCCGCCCCTAGTGTGGACCAGCCCTGAGAAATAGTGCTCTTAAGAGTCCATAAGAACAATAGCTCACAAAAAGGAGTTGAAATTTGTATTAGATCCATAACACTTTCCCATATAAAACAAAAGCAATGGAGAGTTCTTCTGTGTAAATATAGGATAGCTAGAAAAACAGCCAAGCTGGAAAAGGTGTAGGTGTGAATGTGCAAGTTGAACAGTTAGTGCTAACTTGAGGCCCAGTTTTCAAATTTAGACACCGAATGTTAGGCACTTACATCTGTATTTAAACACCTAATTGTGCTTTTTAGGCATCCAAATGCTAATTTATGCAAATGATCAGCACTGGAATACCTGAATACCAGATTTGGGAGCAGGGGGGAGGGAGTGGAATATCTATGTGTCTTATGTTTTTGTACTGCTGCCCATGACCATTTTATCTGAGTGCCTTCCATGTAAAATAGATTGGCAATATCAAAATCTCATGTGGACTTCATGAATTCTCTGGCTTTTCTTTTTTATGTTATGGAAAGTTCTGAGGTAGGGTTTTTTGGTTGGTTGGTTTTGGGGAGCTGGTGGCAAAAGCATATGGTTAATATTTTGAGTAGTGGTAGAAATGCCCTTATCAGAGAGGTTTTGTACTGTTTTCTAAAGAGTCAGACAGCAAATGCATCTATTCTCTTTGAAAGTTTGTTCCACAGCTGGATCTCATTCACTGAGAATCCTTTGTCCCCAGCTCTGACACATCTTGTTCTAGGTTTTGTGAATGACTAAGACTTCTGTTTGATTGTCGGACAAGAACATATAATGGTCTTAATTTTGGAGCTATGCTCTCAATCTCTCAAGTAAATTAAAATGAAATGTTATTGCTGGTTTGGCTATTTAAAAGCATTTCCTTGCACTCTGGCTGTTCTGGTTTGGATCATTGTCAGGGGGTGCTTATTTTTATTCTGTTGTGTTTAGGGTTTTTGACTTCACAGGACTTTATAAAGTTAAGATTTGTCCTTGGTGTAATATAATTAACTGCCACTGTCACCACCAGCCAGAGATACTGAGTCAGAGCTGAGACTGTAATAATTTATTTCAAATTAAATTAAAAAAAACACCACACAATTAAATATCCATTTATCTTCAGTACTTATGCCCCCTATTACAGTAGTATCTGAATGCCTCATAATCTTTAATGTACTTCTCCTCACAACACCTGTATGAGGTAGGGAAGTACAGTTATCCCCATATTACAGATGGGGCCAAGGTCACATATGAAATGTGTAGAAGAGCAGGGACTCAAACCCAGGTCTCAGGCTACGGTTCTAATAATATTATGGCTAATGCCTATCTGGTTTGAAATCTAGAACTGGTCATATTCAACACACTAATTGGTTTCCACTTGAAAGCTTCATTTGGGAATCTGTGTGTTGGCATCTGGAGTACATGCCCCAGATATGTCCAGCATTTCCTTCTGATTCTAGTGGAGACGAGCTATTGGTAATTTCTTGGATCTCTTCATTGGTGACAGTGTCTCCATCCAATGCCCAGAATTGTTTGTAGGCACTTATTTTCCAAGGCATCTCATTTTCAATCAAAATTTTAATAGATATCTAGCTCTCACATGTTGTGTGATTACATTTGAGTTGAAAATTCCCTTTTGTTTTAGTACTTTATATCTTTGATTTCCATACATTATTGAGTTTAGTGAATGCTGTGGATGCCTTTCCTATCAATGCTATTCCTTCTTTCTTGAGGTCTCCACTGGGTAGTATGGTGCTGCTCAGTAAGTAAATTGTTCTATGTTCTTTATGTTTTTGCCTTCTAATGTGACATTACAACTTGTCCTCTGAGTTTTAAGGATGTTTGTTATAGTATGACTGGTTTTGAGCCCTGCTTGGCCTGATGTTTTTGCAAAAGTGTCGGTCTTTGTAGCTTTTCAGGGGATGTCTTTCAAAAGCACAATATCAGCAAAACCTAGGCCTTCTAAGGCATTTGCTATCTATCCATATTACACCAGTGTTTGGGTTTCTAATACACTTCTTTATTATCCAATCTACAGCAATGCCAAACAACAGTAGACATAGGATGCAGCCCTGTTTCATGCCACTCTGATGTCCGGTTGTTCACCCTTACAGTACACTTTGCATTGCTGTACATAACCTTGATGATGTTGATGAATTTAGCTGGAATTCCATAAGACAATACATGCCTATGTAGGCTGTCAAATGCCTTTTGAAAATCAATGAAATTGATAATAAGGGGAGCCTGCTGTTCTGTACATTCTTCTATGCTGGTACTTATCTAATCTATACAGGATCTCTTGGTTCTGAATCCAGCTTGTTCTTCCCTAAGATGTGTATCCGCTGCCTCTTTCATCCTGTTTAGTATCACACTACAGAATACGACAAGTTACCCTTTTTGGTATTCTGATAATACTTCCATGTTTCCACAGGTCAGGTGGGGTATCTTTTTCCCAGACTTCATTGATCAGCTCTGTCAGTTTCATTAGGGCGTTGATATCAAGTGCCTTAAGCATTTCCACTATGCTTTGATCATCTTCCACTGCTTAGTTGTTTTTCAGCTTCTTGATTCCAGTCTCTAATTCTAACATCTCTATTGGACCAATGTTGATCTCATGTTGATCAGATTCATATGTTTCATCAAACTAGTGTTGAGGTAGGGCTCAGTTTGTTTGGGACTTCTTTGTCCATCTGTTCTACCTCAGTTGTAAGCATTTTTCCATATTTACTTTTGAATGGCCATTTTCTCTTTTGAAGTTTCCACACAGAGTTTTGTTTACTTAGTAAATGTCTCTGTAGTTTCCTATTACAGTAGCAGTTTCAACTTCAGCTGCTAGGTCTTCAACATACCTCTGTTAATCTTTCCTTGTTGTATGCAGTGTAGTTGTAGCCATGTTGGGCCCAGGATATTAGAGAGACAAGTTGGGTGAGATAATATCTTTCATTGGACCAACTTCTGTTGGTGAGAGAGACAAGCTTTCGAGCCATACAGAACTCTTCTTCAGGTCTCACTGTGTTGCTTTTCAGTGCTTTGTCTGCTCTCTTTTTTTCCTCATTTGTTATTCCAATATTTCTTTGGTCTTAGCATTCAGGACTTTTCCTTTCAGTGCTTTTCTTTCCTCACTAAGACATTCTTGCTCTGTTTATGTTGATATCCAACTGCACGTGCTGCAGCTTGAATCACAATGTCTCTGAGCACTGCCCATTTTTCTTCAGGACCAGTCATTGTCTCACCTTCCTCCACGTTTGGCAGTGCAAGCTTTATTATCCTGTTTAAAAATCAAATCTAGTTGTGTCCTGCAGTAGCAACAGCTTCTAAATTTGCCAGGCTCAAAAAGTTGCTACACAACGTACTTCAGTCTGTGGAAAATTAACCTGTTGCTTGACTTTCTATCAAAGGTAACTACTTTGAACTACTATACCAGACTAAGCATGAAAGACTATACCCCATCTCTCTCTTCCACAGTCACCATAGGCCTCCAATCACAGAATTAAAAAGTCAACTAATTCAAACTGAGGCTCTGCCTCAGGCACATTAAATGTCTCTTCTCCCAAAGCTTTATTAATGTGGCAAATATCAACTAGGACTGTTCCTAACATCTTGACTGGCAGCTCAATTCTGCTGCTCTGTTCAGTGCCTCTTTTCTTGCCTAACCCCTGGGCAACTCTATTATCTTTGCTTCATTCCCCCTTTTCCACTCCTCCTTTGACTGGCAGCTCAGTGTTGTGGTGTTGCCTGATGTCACTTAGTCCGCCCCCAGCCATCCCAGTTCTCTTTGTCTGCCAGGCAGGAAAGCCTACACTTTTACTTAACCAGCTAGCACTTGAACTTGTACCCAGACTTCTGGGCAATAGGATTTTCTCCACCTGCTAAATATAGCTTTCAGCCCATTGCTTTAGTTTAGGCCCCCCATTATGAAAATTGGGCCACTGATGTTGATCAACACAATCAACATATTAAAATTTTAAAGGTATATTTAAAAATAATTACAACTTGTTCATGGGGCCCCCAATCCTGTGGTGGGATTTGAAAGTGTGGTCCACCTGCCGCTACAGAGTTTGCTGTCAGTGAGACTCTACACTGGTACCAGGACCAATGCAGGATCAGGACTACATTGCACCTTTTTAAAAAAAAACATACGTTTGTAAAAACTTGTCCATTTCCACAGAAAGTCATTCACAGGAATAATTCTCTGCTGTGCTGAGTGCCAGCTTTGATGGCTTGTGAAACCATTGAGCTTAATCTTGATTTGGACTATTCTACGTTTGTCTGTTTGTTTTGCAAGCCACAAAATGATGGCCCTAGCAGCTTGATCTACATTTCCATCCCCTTCCCCATCCCCACAACATAGACACACTCACACAGAACTGCCCTAACCCATGCTTTGACCTTAAGTATCATTCCTACCACCGCACATAAAAGGATAATTGTGGTTGACAGGTTGTTAACACTGGAAATCACACACGCAGAGTTAAACCTCCCTATCAAATACATTAAAAAAAAACAGTGCCTGAACTTTAGAAAGTCTGCCAGTGTGTCTTATCCTGTAAACATTTATACTCAAACGAGTAGACCCGTTGCAGTCAATGGGACTGCTTGTGTGATAATAAAATTGCATGCGTATAGAAATGTTTGCAGGATTGGAACCTAAATGCGCCCATTAAATTCCCTACTGTTTTGAAATAATAGATCATTCTCTACAATCCCAAATAATTTCTACCACCTGCTCGACTTTAACTTTGTGTCTCTTACTTTTTAAATATTATTATACATACTGGCAAATCAAAGTAAGACTTTTAGAACACATTTTTTCTTAAACGAATAAAATTTCAGTATGTCCATACGACATAATCCAGGATACTTCACTGTGGAAAAAGGTTCAAAGGGTCTGCACAACATAGCTATAAATTCAGCACAAAGGGCCAGATCCTCAGCTTGGCAGAAATGCCATTGCAGCTTTTCCTTGTGGTGGAAGCTGTGTGTCAAATCATGATGATAAGCAGAGGTAGCAGGAATATGGCTCCATCAAAAGAGATTCTGAATGTGGTAATGACAAGTAGTAGGTGGAATCTTCTGAGACTTCTCTTGCCAAATATGGAGAAAAGCCACTGTGACAAGGCCAACGCCAAAAGGGGTGTTCTCTGCTGAAAAGCAGTTGGTAACAGTTTATAAAACTGGCAATGAGACACACACACACACAATAATGTTTTCGTTTACCCAGCCCCCCAATGCCCTCCCTGCCAAAGTGTTCAAGGAGCTGTACAAAAGTATACAAAACAATGCAATATAATGCAGACTTAATAAAATACCAACATAGCAGAGGAAAACAAAGTAGAGGCTCCAATTGCTACAGGGAAAAAAAGGAAGATGTAGATGAAGATCCAGCAACAGTAAGTCTTAAGAAACTCCAACTTTTTTTGCAAGGTGGGGGAAGTGAACTTTAAGGTGTTCTATTAAAAGAGTAAAGATATTATATGGATTTTATGGGACGGGCAAATTCAAATATGTAAGGCACACCCAGCAAAAGTGAAATCTCTCGTCATCTTCAGATGGTCTGAGCACAGATACCTATCAATACTCAGTTCAATGAAAAGTCTTTAGTGTAACCATGGTAAAACCAATGGCTTAAAAAAACCATAATAACATCAATGGGTAGTCACTGTAAAAAATACAGGTGGCTATAACACAATCACAGTGGTTCAGTCCAAGAAGTTGTGCACTGCCAGTTGCAAGCAATGAAACAGCCCCTCTGAGCCCATGAAGAGGATATGACAGTAATCCAGGATCATGCCTGCAGCAGCATGTATTGCTGTTGTAAGGCTGTTACCAACTAAATAAAGCAATAACCCGTGCAAATTCTGTTAAAGAGCACACTCATGCCTCATCCGAGTGATGCATGACTTTCCGAGAAAAGGGCGTGGTCTAAAGTGCATCTAAGGCCTAATCTGTACTTAAAGTTTCACTGGTATAGCTGTACCAGTAATACCCTCCTAGTGTGGACCCGGTTTATCCTGGCAAAAGAGTGCTTTTGCAATTTTATGATTCTTAACATTGCTTATTATTATTGAATAAATTTCCTCAAATGGAGAAACAAAGGAGGAGTGAGTTTGCCTGTATAGATGTCTTCTACTTAACAGAAAGTTTTTTGTTTTCCCAAGTTGAGAACAAAAATAACTCCTTTTGTCTAGCCAGCACTATTTTTCAAGGATTGTGCTAAATTAGAGCATAGTCTGTGTGACATATGTAGCTGTGTAAGCATTGTATTATTTCATTTAAAATATGTAATGATACATATAGAGATATATAAACATAGGGGATGTGTGGTGAGGCAGATTCCCCATCCCAGTCAGGGAGGAGTTAGAGTTCTGTGCACAGAGAAAGTCAGCCTCAACCTGGCACACCTGTAAATCTTGCCAAGCCTAGCGATGGGTAAATCCTTAAAAGGGCGGATCCCCGCTTACTCCGGGGCAGCCTTCTGAAGGAGGACTGTAACTCAGTGTAACCTTCAGTAAGGTTATTGAAGTGGGACAGTTACCTCCTGTGTCTTACATATGAAACTTCTGTTAATGCACCCCAAAATATTAGCCTTTTTCACAACTACATCAGAATGGGGAACTGAATCTGAACATTCTAGGATATTAGACATGAGAAAACTATACTACTTTTGAAGTGCCATAGTCTTCCTCAATGATCACTAAAATGTGTCTTCTCAAACTGTGATCTCATAATCTCTCATAAACTAAGTAAAGTTTTGCCTTGTCAGTGCTTGTAGAAGATAGCTCTAAGGAGGTGCGGGGGGGGGGGGGGGGGTAGATGCTCCAGGAAGTGACGCTCCCATACTGAACCAATGTCCCAGGGCACTGTTCTGCTGCAGGTACTTTAGTCAAGACCTAAAACTCAAGTCCTACCCACCCTGTTCCCTGAATGGATGAGTGTAACATTTAGAATCAAATTTTCTGTGCAAAGACTCATACTTAAAAGGTTAAAAAAAATCACTTTCAGGTTATTGTCTAAATTTTGCTTTAAAATGCTATTTTATGTCCATTTGTCTGCTAGAATCTTCAGAGTGAATGCAATAGGCATGTAAACACGGCCAAACTGAATATTATGCTTTAAGGTGCCAGTTGAGAAAATTACCTAAGCATCTGCTCAAGTCTGACTGACTTCAATGAGGATTAAACTAAATTAGGCATTCAGTAGATAAAACATTGAAATGGTATAGGAAAAGGTGCATGAAAAACACAAATTCCAATAGCCTATTTTGTAACATTGACCTATTCAGGCTGTGTATAGAGACAGGTGATCAAATTGATCATTCAGCAGCAAATTACAGAAATCCTAGTCCTGTGCACCACAATAGTTAAAGAAATATCACACTAACATAGATCCTAACTCTTTTGCAATATGCCCAGCCCCTAATTTTCAGTTCCACTGCTATTCATCTGTTTTCTGGGAGCACACTAAATTAGGCATTCTTGGGAATAGCACTTGCACACTTTTTTGTGGATAATGTAGAGGTATTGCCTTTGTCATCTGTTATACATGTATGTTATCAGATTTGTGCACGAAAGATGGATTGTGCATTGCTAATAAACAGTATCTAAGCCCTTAGAAAATATCTTCTCTAACGTGAGCTGTTTTTGCACATTGTCAGCATCAATGAACATCAGCTGGCTCTGTGTGTGTCAAGAATCTACTTTCTCATGGAATGGGTTAATAGAGGTTAGGAATCGGATGAGTAACCCAGGTCTAATTGTATATAGTTCAATGAGAAACTGGCAGAGGTTTTTTTATCAGAATGTTGCTTATGGGGGCCCAGATGGATTAATATATTAGTGTTTCACCACGGGACATCAAGTTCATATCCTAATTAGGTGACAATTTGAAAATATGTGGTAGTTTCTTTTTAGTCCTTAATTTCCATGACTGGCAGTTTAAATCAAGGAGGACTAACAATGGAAAGGCAGAGGTCTTTCAGGTCAGGATTGAGGTGCACTGGTAGATATTTGGGAGGATGCTCTGTCTATTATTCTCTCACTATGTTCACTCACAAAGTTTTGTTTTAAAGAACACTTCACAAATATGGCTAAACTATCCTTAACCTGACATGATACCCAAGTAAATACAGCACATTATATTTCTCTCCATAAGGAATGGAGATTTACCATAATATCTATCCAATGGTGAAATTCACAAGGTCTATACAGCTCTGAAGCCCTATTTTAAGAGCTCTGATGTGATCTATGTGGTGTATTTGCCTTGTGCTGGCCTGCTGCCAGGAGATTAATTTCACCCTAGATGTTTTGAAGGTGGAGGGATCCACATAAGGTGATGTATACGACCTGGTTGTCCTGTGATAGGGATTTTATGAGGAGGCTCCACCTCCCCCAGAGATAAGGTGATCAGGAGGGAAACCATTAAGACAGACTTCCATGTATGAAAAGCATGTCCATTCTTCAATACCCCTAGAACTGACTGGGAAATGGAATTACTGTTCCGTGGAGGGAGAAATGAGTTTTTGAGGGAGGGGAAAAAACAACTCATCCTCAATAGGGCTGAAACGCCAAAAACGGGAAGTTTTTTCCAGAACTGAAATGCCACAATATTTTATTTCCAATATGATTGCCAAGCTCCCTGGGCTGCTTAGTTCCCAAGGAGAGCTTGAGAGACTAGCAGCCCTCAGGGGGCTTCAGGTGTACTGGGGATCCCAAGCAATCTGGAAAACGTAGGAGCTCAGGTCCCTATACTCCCATGTGCCATGGGGGCTCTCAGCTCCCTGTCAAGTGCATTGCTGAGGAGCTGGGACTGAGGAGGCAGGTGGGTGAGCTGACAAGCTGGCAGAAAGCAGGCGGGCAAGCAGGCTGACCTGCTTGCCCTGCTTTCCATCAAAAGTTTTGACGGACTCACCATGTTCCCGTGGAATGTTTGATTCCATCAAATCAACATTTTCTGTTCCATCAGAAAATGTTCAGTCAGCTCTAAATACACCTTCCTCTCATGTGCTCTCTCTGTTGGTCTCTCCCCATAACCTTCACACTCTTCAGCTAGTTTGGTAAAGGACCAGGAAGCTTCCCTGAGGAGAAGGTGAGCCACCATATGGCTTGAAATACTAGGACAGACTCTAATTTTGCGTAAATCAATGTAGTGTCATTTGCTTAAGAAGAATATATATATATATATATATATATATATATGCATAAAAGGTCAGGAAATTATTTTATGCAGGTGAAAAATGTCAACTTTTTTTAAAAAAGTCTAATTTTTATTTTTGAATATTTGGGGGTTTTGCCAAAAAATTGAAAACCCCTCAAATGAATTGTTTTTGGCTGTGACTAGGAGCACAACAATAGCTCTAATTTAGCTACCACAGTTAGCCATGTTTAAACAAAGACATTCTATAGTTTACTTGTTTCTAATGTATATTCTGTCATATTTCTCCTCTTTCTGCATCCAAGTGTTTTCTGTCTTTGGGTTATTTCTTTCCCAACAGCTTCTTCTTTGCTACCTAGCCACTTGCATGGACTTATTTTGGATTTTCACTGACAGCAGTATTTGATCTGTTGTGTTGTAGCACTGCATTACAAGAGCCTCACATTGAAGTCAATGGACTTGATTTCAGTGGTGCTGCCTGATACAGCCAAAATGTAGGGACAAAAGACTATGCTGTAGATTCTCTGAAAGAAATAAACCAAAAATGTCAAGGGATCTAGAAGTAGTTAGTTTGACAACAAAATTAAAATTGGGCTGGTATTTTCAAGTAAGGGAGCTAAGTGCCTAAATCATAATGAAATTCATAAGAATTGCCATACTGGGTCAGACCAAAGGTCCATTTAGCCCAGTATCCCATCTTCTGACAGTGGCCAATGCCAGGTGCCCCAGAGTGAATGAACAGAACAGAAAATCATCAAGTGATCCATGTCCGGTCGCCCATTCCCAGCTTCTGGCAAACAGAATCTAGGGACACTATCCCTGCCCATCCTGGCTAATATCTATTGATGGACCTATCCTTCATGAATTTATATAGTTCGTTTTTGAACCCTGTTATAGTCTTGGCCTTCACAACATCCTCTGGAAAAGAGTTCCACAGGTTGACTTCGCGTTGTGTGAAGAAATACTTCCTTTTGTTTGTTTTAAACCTGCTGCCTATTAAATTCGTTTGGTGACCCCTAGTTCTTGTGTTATGAGAAGGAGTAAATAACACTTCCTTATTTACTTTCTCCACACCACTCACGATTTTATAGACCTCAATCATAACTCCCCAAATTCCATGAGTTTGGATTCCTAAATCCCATTGGCTCATTTGTATCAGAGTCAAAATGCCTAGAAAAGGACAAATAAAAGATAGAACATGTAAAAAAAATCAGTGGCAAAGAAAATATCAGTGGAGCTAAGCTAATTTGTACTGAGGGTCTAGCCCTTTGTTTTCCACCCCTCTGCATCTCTTTCAGTGAAAGTTGTCTTCACTTTTAACTTACACTTTAAACTTTTTTTACATGTTTTAAATTGTTGGTTCTTTTACTAAATTAATTATATTGATTTAAACATTTTGAATTTAAAAAAAAATGAATTAATTTCAGATTTATCTTACCTTCAGAGAAATATGTTGCTGATTCAAAGTACTGTCAGCTTTTCCATCCTCTGGGGACTTCATAGAATCATAGAAGATTAGGGTTGGAAGAGACCTCTTGAGGTCATCTAGTCGAACCCCCTGTTCAAAGCAGGACCAACCCCAACTAAATCATCCCAGCCAGGGCTTTGTCAAGCCGGGCCAAAAAAACCCTCTAAGGATGGAAATTCCACCACCTCCCTAAGTAACCCATTCCAGTGTTTCACAACCCTCCTACTGAAATAGTGTTTGCTAATATCCAACCTAGACCTCCCCCACTGCAACTTGAGACCATTGCTTCTTGTTCTCTCATCTCCCACCACTGAGAACAGCCGAGCTCCATTCTCTTTGGAACCCCCTTCAGGTAATTGAAGGCTGCTATCAAATCCCCCCTCACTCTTCTCTTCTGCAGACTAAATAATCCCAGTTCCCTCAGCCTCTCCTTGTAAGTCATGTGCCCCAGCCCCTGGATCATTTTTGCTGCCCTCCGCTGGACTCTCTCCAATTTGTCCACATCCTTTCTGTAGTGGGGGGCCCAAAACTGGATGCAGTACCCCAGATGTGGCCTCACCAGTGCCGAATAGAGGGGAATAATCATTCCCCTCGATCTGCTGGCAATGCTCCTACTAATGCAGCCTAATATGCTGTTAGCCGTCTTGGCAACAAGGGCACACTGCTGACTCATATCCAGCTTCTCATCCACTGTAATCCCCAGTTCCTTTTCTACAGAACTGCCGCTTAGCCAGTCGGTCCCCAACCTGTAGCAGTGCATGGGATTTTTGTGTCCTAAGTGCTGGACTCTGCACTTGTCCTCGTTGAACCGCATCAGATTTCTTTTGGCCCAATCCTCCAATTTGTCTAGGTCACTCTTGGCCCTATCCCTACTCTCCAGCGTATCTACCTCTCCCACCCCCCCCAGCTTAGTATCATCTGCATACTTGCTGAGGGTGCAGTCTATCCCATCGTCCAGATAATTAATAAAGATGTTGAACAAAACCGGCCCCAGGACTGACCCCTGGGGCACTCCACTTGATATTGGCTGCCAACTAGACATCAAACCGTTGATCACTACCCGTTGAGCCTGACAATCTAATCAGCTTTCTATCCACGTTAGAATACATTCATCCAATCCATACTTCTTTAACTTGCTGGCAAGAATACCGTGGGAGACCGTATCGAAAGCATATTGCTGTGTTTATTTCAAGATCTGTACATTTCAGTCTCATAGCTTCCACACAAACATTTATGCAATTTGACTACAGTGCACATGCCCATTTCGCGGATAGAACTTTAATTTTTGGCTCCCAGAAACATCTAATCAAAAGTGGGGGGTTAAAAAGTGGCAGCTTTATAAACGATTTTTCCTTTCATGAAAGTTTAAATCAGAAGTAATACTATTGAGGTCCACACTATAAAACACTAGTGTAAGTGAGATGAGAGTCATGTACTGTAGTATATTTCCACCTTATCTAGACATATGGTATTAAAATCAAACTATTCTATTTGACAGCATTAATCTGATTTCAGCTGTGTACTACTGTACTTCATGAAGCATACAGATGCTCCTGAGAAAATATCCTGTGGGTCCATATTCTCTTCTATGTAGACACAGCCCTAACAAGATTTATATGACTATACATCAAGGGAGGGGAAAAGATTTCTAAATAACTAAAGACAAACTGACATTTTTTTATTTTTTGTCCTCTTAACCCAACTACTATAATCCTTATACAACAAAACTGTCCAATGATTTTAGTATTTTTCTCCAGTGCTTGTCTACAGGCTGGGAAATAGCTGTATCTAATGATAATTAGATTAGATATGAACAGAATCCTCTTGTAAGGAGCGATAGTGCAGCTATGCAACTTCTTGTGCTGTTGTATATCAAATCAGTTCATTTTTTATTTGCTTTCACAATGAAGTGTCCAGGAGAGAGATTTATCAGGATGATTAGTGACCCTTGGGTTTTCTGGCTTGCAAAACATGCCAGAACAAAATGACAACATACCAAAATGTTCCTGATCATCTGCAGCATCATCTCTGTGGGCTGAGGGAGCATGCTTCCTTTCTATGAACACTGGCTTTTGTAAGTTTGGCCCTTCTTTCAGAATATCAAAAGAAAAGAATGACAATCCCAGGTAGTAGCTTTGTTACTATTTTGGGGACGGAATAAACCTTCACTTTGAGACATAAGGAGCAGCATGTGCAATATGTTGTGGTAAAGCTGGCCCAGACAAATGGCTCTGCAGAGATGCATTGTGTGGATCATGGAAAATTAGCTTCTGCACATTCATGGGCAAGCATAATATCCAAAGCCACAATAGTAATGAGTTTGTGTGCCGCTGAAGGCAGCACTGAAAACAGCAATGGTAATGATTTCAACTTCAGTTTACAAAATATTTTGATGCCTACACAAGGCTAATAAATGCTTATGAATAGGGTTACCACATAGCAACTGTGAAAAAACAGCACAGGGGTGGGGGGTAATAGGCGCCTATATAAGAAAAAGTCCCCAAAAAAGGGACTGCCCCTTTAAAAACGGGACATCTGGTCACCCTACTTATGAAGTTATCTGCAATAAAATAAAAATCTTGTAGTTATGGAGTGCTTTTCAAAAAAGTCACTCACTCTGGGTGAAACTGACTTTGTGCATACATGGCAAGAACACTGACACCTAAAACACAGCTCACCCACTGTACTTTTGTGTTGACCTATTAAACTCCTGCTATTCCAGAGCTAAAATTCTCTTGTGCAGAAACTGAGGATAATGTCAGTCAAGTAGGGCATTTATGATGTACACAACTGTAGAGTACAATCAAATTCATTTGTGACTTAACAGCCAGATTCTGATCTCAGTTATGCTAGTGTAAAACCTGAATAACTCTGTTGACTTCAAATAGAGTTAGGTTTTGCACCAGTGTACCTGAGATTAGAATCTATATATACTTTGAGCTAAATTCTGATCTCAGTTACATTGATGTAATTTTGAAGTAACTCTGTTACATCAGTGAAGTTGAACTGAAATCACAATTTAACTCAATATATATACACTCTGGTACCATGCCCCTCCAAAATAGATTTGTTCTTGTTGCTTGTTGTCCACAATAATGACTTGCTTTTTGCATTTCCTTAGACACTGTTTGAACAATAGGATATGACCGCACTGCACCTGAAGCAGGGGGATATTATCCAGGTTTGCTGGAGGAAGGTAGCAGTGCTTTCCAGGTTGGAGGGGGGAAGGAGGTCAGAAACTGCTGCAAATAGGTGGGTGGGGTCAGCTTGGCCACTCTGACTCATCCCTTGGGAACGTAAGGGCAGAAGGTTTTAACAGTGCAAACCTTGGTGTTAGAAGCCTTTTCTTCAGGCAGCAAGCAAGGCAGCACCTCCCCTCCCTCCCCTTGAGGTGTGAATATTAGGTTTGGTTAGGACCTGCTGTGGGCATTGTGCTAGCTGCTCCTTTTTAGGGGAGCTGGGAAGGAATTTTTTACCCTCACCACATTGGCTTAGATGGAGTGGGGTTTTTTTGCCTTCCACACAGCGGGTATCAGGGAAGACCTATTATGGTGAGGAGGAAAGAGCATAGGCTATTGCAATTTAGTTTGTAAGTGTGGGGTGGATGTCCAGAGCAGGTGCTCCATAGGGAAAGCATCCAGTGACCAGATAAATGGCCTGGTAAAGAAATTAAAAAGAAGGTGCTGGTTAAAGTAATGGAATGGGAAGGGGTACAGGCTCCTATGATTGGTATGGCAGGGAGAAAACCCCCCTTCTTATAGCCCACCTTAACTCTCCTACGGGGCAGGGGTGGGGTTGGATGTTAAGGTCCCAGCAATGGGTTGGCTTGGGGAGCTGGATGGAAAAAGAGGGGAGCTGGTGGAAGCCCTGGGTAGTTACTGAATGAACACGGAGTTGCCTGCACTTTTATCTGCCAAGTAGTCCCAGACATCTAATAATAAAGTTGCACCCTGATTAAATCCATATCAAGTGTTGCTTGTCCTTCTTTCAGGAAGCTGGATAATCGAAGGAAATCAAAATCATTTACTTTTTAGACCAGGTGTTAAGTAAAACCTGTAAGTATTGTTTTGTTTTGTTTCTGCTTATATTGCAGCTGTTTCTTTCTCTCGGTTTCTTTCTTTTTCGTATGTACAATTTTTATTTATGACAACTGATTGAACCATGATTCTTGGAGTTTCCAGGGGAAAGATATTTGATTTATATTTGAGAGATTGCAGAATTGGAAACAAACTTCTGAATAAGCAGTTTTTGTGAGATAATATAAAGTTTTATGTACATGATATCAAGTTCCTTTGTACTAAAAATATGCTTATGTTAAAATTACCACGTCTGTATTATTCACTCCAGTCGTCTCTCTCCCATTTGTTGTTTTGTTTCCCTCTCTTTTAATACTTATGAGTACTTTGTTCACTGAGAGGTGTTTTTAGTCTCCGAGCCTCTCATTCAGACTTCTAATTTTACTATCATTGGCGCTGAATAAAGCCTTAGTTCTGCAAAGCACTTAAGCATATGCTTAACTTTTAAAGTAGCTGACTGAATGTCATTCTGGTCGGTTGGACTTAAACTCATGCATAAGACCCCAATTCAGCAAGGTACTTAAGCATGTACTGTACTTTAAGCATACAAGTATCCCCACACAGTTGAATGGTACGTCTCACTTACTTAAAGTAAATGAACCTTGCTGAATCAAAACCTAAGTGCTTTGCTGTGTAGGGAAGGCCTTAGGAACATGCTTAAGTGCTTCGCAGAATTGGGATTTAAAAGTAGCTATTTAGGTATAGGATTCTAATAATGTATTATGGAGGGTAAGGATCTAGGTAGCCTTGTTGAAAAAGTGAGATTTATATACTGCTCTGGCATTTAAAATATGTCTTTGAAAGTTGTTTATACTGCAACAATGATCCTTTTTTGGTGATAATAGATATTTTGTGCATTGAAGGGCTCTTTCTAAATCTCAGAAAATCACTCTTCAGATTAGTAATTCACATTTGTGTCTTATTTATTTGCAAATACAAATATATAATGGAGTAAATGGTCTATGCTGTAGATGGGAGAACGTTCTTGATCTACATTTACAAAGAGAATTTTGTAAGCAGTCAGCAGCTAGTGAAATGTACTTATTTTTTTCCATAAGAACAGCTTCACTCGGTCAGACCAATAGTCCACCTAGCCCAGTATCCCGTCTTCTGACAGTGACCAATGTCAGATGCTTCAGCAGGAATGATCAGAATAGGGCAATTATTGAATGAGTCATCTCCTGTCTTCCAGTCCCACCTTCTGACAGTTGGAGTTTTAGGGACACCCAGAGAATGGGGTTGCTTCCCTGACCATCTCGGCATAGTTTATACCACTGATGGACCTATCCTCCTTTAACTTATCTAATTCTGTTTCAAAACCAGTTATACTTTTGTCCTTCACAACATTGCCTGGCAATGAGTTCCACAGCTGGACGGTGTGTTGTGTAAAGAAGTACTTCCTCATGTTTGTTTAAAACCTGGTGCCTATTAATTTCATTGAGTGATCCCTGGTTCTTGTATTATGGAAGGGGTAAATAACACTTCCTTATAAACATTCTTCACATAATTCATGATTTAATATACATCTATCATATCCCCGCCCCCCTAGTCGTTTCTTTTCCAGCCTGAACAGACCCAGTCTTTTTTATTTCTTCTAGTATGGAAGTTGTTCCATCTCCCTAATCATTTTTGTTGTCCTTCTCTCTACCTTTTCCAATTCTAATATAGCTTTTTTGAGACAGGGTGACTAGAATTGCATGTAGTATTCAAAGTGTGGGCTTACCATGGATTTATATAGTGGCATTATAATATTTTTTGCCTTATTTTCTATCACCTTCCTAATGGTTCCTTATGTTCTGTAAGCTTTTTTGGCTGCCACTGCATATTGAGCAGATGTTTTCAAAAAGCTATCTGCAATGAATCCAAGATCTCTTTCTTGAGTGGTAACAGCTAATATAGACCCCACAGGGCCGCCCGGGGGGGGGGGGGGGGGGGGGGGGGGGGGAAGTGGGGCAATTTGCCCCGGGCCCCAGAGGGGCCCCCACAAAGTTTTCAGGGGCCCCCACAAGAGTTTTCGGCGGGTCTTCGGCGGCAGGTCCTTCAGTGCCGCCGAACACACCCGGAGGGAGTGAAGGACCCGCTGCCGAAGACCTGGAGCTTCTTCCGCTCCGGGTCTTCAACGGCAATTTGGTGGCGAGGGCTCCTTCCGCTCCAGGTCTTCGGTGGCAATTTGGCGGCGGGTCCTTCACTCGCTCCAGGACCCACCGCCGAACTGCCCCGAAGACCCGGAGCGGAAGGACCCCCACCGCCAAAGACCCCAGACCCCCTGAATCCTCTGGGCGGCCCTGAGACCCCATCATTTTGTATGTTTAGTTGGGATTATGTTTTTCTATGTGCATTACTTTGCACTTATCAACATTGAATTTCATCTGCCGTTTTGTTGCCCAGTTTTGTGAGATCCCTTTGCAACTCTTTGCAGTCAGCTTTGGATTTAACTATTTTGAATAAGACTGCAGACTTTGCCACCTTCACTGTTTACCCCTTTTTCCAAATGATTTATGAATGTATTGAACAGCACAGATCCCAATACAGATCTTTGGGGAACCCTGCTATTTACCTCTCTCCACTGTGAAAATTGATCATTTATTCCTACCCTTTATTTCCTATCTTTTGTCCAGTTACTGATCCATGAGAGACATTGCCTCTTATCCCATGACTAAGGCTGCGAGTTTGTCTTGGAGGTCACAGAAGTCACAGATTCCGTGACCTCCATGACTTCTGCAGCGGCTGGTGTGGCTGGCTCTGGGGCTGCCCAAGCAGCTCAGGCAGCCCCTGGGCCAGTCGCATCAGCCACTGCTGGAGCAGTCTCAGGCCACCACTTCCCCCCACCCCCAACAGCAGCCAGAGGAGTTTGAGTGTGGGAGGTGTCTCAGGACTGGGGGTTGAGTCACGGGAGGGGGTGAGGGCTGTGGGCGGCGCTTACCTTGGGGGGGCTCCCGAGAAGCAGCAACATGTCAACATCCCTGTGGTGGGAAGAACATCTCAACAGCCCAACACTGTGGCATTTAATTTCAAAAGGGGGAACTATGCAAAAATGAGGGGGTTAGTTAAACAGAAGTTAAAAGGTACAGTGACTAAAGTGAAATCCCTGAAAGCTGCATGGGCGCTTTTTAAAGACACCATAATAGAGGCCCAACTTCAATGTATACCCCAAATTAAGAAACACAGTAAAAGAACTTAAAAAGAGCCACCGTGGCTTAACAACCATGTAAAAGAAGCAGTGAGAGATAAAAAGTTCCTTTAAAAAGTGGAAGTCAAATCCTAGTGAGGCAAATAGAAAGGAGCATAAACACTGCCAAATTAAGTGCAAGAATGTAATAAGAAAAGCCAAAGAGGAGTTTGAAGAACGGCTAGCCAAAAACTCCAAAGGTAATAACAAAATGTTTTTTAAGTACATCAGAAGCAGGAAGCCTGCTAAACAACCAGTGGGGCCCCTTGATGATCAAAATACAAAAGGAGCGCTTAAAGATGATAAAGTCATTGCGGAGAAACTAAATGGATTCTTTGCTTCAGTCTTCACGGCTGAGGATGTTAGGGAGATTCCCCAACCTGAGCCGGCTTTTGTAGGTGACAAATCTGAGGAACTGTCACAGATTGAAGTGTCACTAGAGGAGGTTTTGGAATTAATTGATAAACTTAACATTAACAAGTCACCGGGACCAGATGGCATTCACCCAAGAGTTCTGAAAGAACTCAAATGTGAAGTTGCGGAACTATTAACTAAGGTTTGTAACCTGTCCTTTAAATCGGCTTCTGTACCCAATGACTGGAAGTTAGCTAATGTAACGCCAATATTTAAAAAGGGCTCTAGAGGTGATCCCGGCAATTACAGACCTGTAAGTCTAACGTCGGTACCGGGCAAATTAGTCGAAACAATAGTTAAGAATAAAATTGTCAGACACATAGAAAAACATAAACTGTTGAGCAATAGTCAACATGGTTTCTGTAAAGGGAAATCGTGTCTTACTAATCTATTAGAGTTCTTTGAAGGGGTCAACAAACATGTGGACAAGGGGGATCCAGTGGACATAGTGTACTTAGATTTCCAGAAAGCCTTTGACAAGGTCCCTCACCAAAGGCTCTTACGTAAATTAAGCTGTCATGGGATAAAAGGGAAGGTCCTTTCATGGATTGAGAACTGGTTAAAAGACAGGGAACAAAGGGTAGGAATTAATGGTAAATTCTCAGAATGGAGAGGGGTAACTAGTGGTGTTCCCCAAGGGTCAGTCCTCGGACCAATCCTATTCAACTTATTCATAAATGATCTGGAGAAAGGGGTAAACAGTGAGGTGGCAAAGTTTGCAGATGATACTAAACTGCTCAAGATAGTTAAGACCAAAGCAGACTGTGAAGAACTTCAAAAAGATCTCACAAAACTAAGTGATTGGGCAACAAAATGGCAAATGAAATTTAATGTGGATAAATGTAAAGTAATGCACATTGGAAAAAATAACCCCAACTATACATACAATATGATGGGGGCTAATTTAGCTACAACGAATCAGGAAAAAGATCTTGGAGTCATCGTGGATAGTTCTCTGAAGATGTCCACGCAGTGTGCAGAGGCGGTCAAAAAAGCAAACAGGATGTTAGGAATCATTAAAAAGGGGATAGAGAATAAGACTGAGAATATATTATTGCCCTTATATAAATCGATGGTACGCCCACATCTCGAATACTGTGTACAGATGTGGTCTCCTCATCTCAAAAAAGATATACTGGCACTAGAAAAGGTTCAGAAAAGGGCAACTAAAATGATTAGGGGTTTGGAACGGGTCCCATATGAGGAGAGATTAAAGAGGCTAGGACTCTTCAGCTTGGAAAAGAGGAGACTAAGGGGGGATATGATAGAGGTATATAAAATCATGAGTGATGTGGAGAAAGTGGATAAGGAAAAGTTATTTACTTATTCCCATAATACAAGAACTAGGGGTCACCAAATGAAATTAATAGGCAGCAGGTTTAAAACAAATAAAAGGAAGTTCTTCTTCATGCAGCGCAGTCAACTTGTGGAACTCCTTACCTGAGGAGGTTGTGAAGGCTAGGACTATAACAGTGTTTAAAAGAGAACTGGATAAATTCATGGTGGTTAAGTCTATTAATGGCTATTAGCCAGGATTGGTAAGGATGGTGTCCCTAGCCTCTGTTTGTCAGAGGGTGAAGATGGATGGCAGGAAAGAGATCACTTGATCATTGCCTGTTAGGTTCACTCCCTCTGGGGCACCTGGCATTGGCCACTGTCGGTAGACAGGATACTGGGCTAGATGGACCTTTGGTCTGACCCGGTACGGCCGTTCTTATGTTCTTGTGTCCCTCATCCCTCAGCTCCTAGTTCCACGCGCTGCCTCAGCCTGCAGGCACCACCCCCACAGCTCCCATTGGCTGTGGTTCCTGGCCAATGGGAGCTGCCGAGCTGGCAGCGTGCAGAGCTAGGAGCTTAGGGAGGGACATGTTGCCACTCCCGAAAAACTGGGTAGGGAGCCTGCCAGCCCCGCCAACTCGCCCCCACCCCCAGCACCAGCGGGAGTCCCGGGCTGCTCCCACCCGAGCATCAACGGCACCCTCCAGACCGTCCCTCCAACACCTGCAGCCTCCCTGCACACCCGCGGTCACCACAGAGCACCTGCAGCACTCCCAAGATTTAGTCAGGGCTATAGTACAAGTCATGGACAGGTCACAGGCCGTGATTTTTTGTTTACTGCCTGTAACCTGTCCATGACTTTTACTAAAAATACCCATGACTAAAACGTAGCCTTACCCACGGCTGCTTACTTTGCTTAGGAACCTTTGGTGTGCAATCTTGTCAAAAACTTTCTGAAAGTAGAAGAAAACTATACCAACTGGATCACCCTTGTCTGCATCCTTATTTACCCCCTCAAAGAATTCTAATAGATTGGTAAGGCATGATTTCCCTTTACAAATGCCATGTTCACTCTTCCCCAACATATCTATGTGTCTGATAATTCTCTTCTTTACTGTAGTTTGAACCAGTTTACCTAGTACTGAAGGTTTATGAGCCTAAAATTGGGAGTATCGTCTCTAGATACTTTTTTTTAAAAATGGCATTATGTTAGCTAACCTCCAGTCATCCAGTACAGAGGCTTATTTAAGCGATAGGTTACATGTCCCAGTTGTTCTGCATTTTTTTATTTGAGTTCCTTCAGAACTCTTGGGTGAACACCATCTGGTACTGGTGACTTATTACTGTTATATTTATCAATTTGGTCCAAAAACTCCTCTATTGACCACTCAATCTGGGACCGTTCCTCAAATTTGTCATATAAGAAGAATGGCTCGGGGGTGGGAATCTCCTTCATATGCTCTGCAGGGAAGAATTATGCAAATAATTAATTTAGCTTCTCCACAATGACCTTGTCTTCCTTGAGTGCTTCTTTAGCCCCTTGATTGTCCAGTGGCCCCACTGATTGTTTGCCAGTGTTCCTGTTTATGATGTACTTAAAAATATTTTGCTGCTAGATTTTGTATCTTTTGCTAGTTGCTCTTCAAAATGTTTTTTGGACTGCTTAATTATACTTTTACAGTGACTTGCCAGAGTTTGTTCCTTTCTCTTTTCCTCGCTATGTTTTCACTTCCAATTTTTAAAGGATGTCTTTTTGCCTCTAAGTACTTCTTTTACTGTGTTGGTTAGCCATGGTAGCATTTTATTGGTGCTCTTACTGGTATTTTAATTATTATTTGAGGTACACATTTACTTTGAGCCTCTATTATGGTATTTATAAATAGTTTCCATTCAGCTTGAAGGCATTTCACTCGTGTGACTGTTCCTTTTAATTTCCATTTAACTAGCTTCCTCATTTCTGTGTAGTTCCCCTTTTCAAAGTGAAATGTTACTGTGGTGGGTTTCTGTGGTATTCTCCCCCTACAAGGATGTTAAATTTAATGATATTATGGCCTCTATTACTGAGTGGTTGAGCTATATTCACCTCTTGGTCCAGATCCTGTGATCCACTTAGGACTAAATCAAAAATTTCCTCCCCCCATTATGGGTTCCAAGACCAGAAATTCCAATAAGCAATCATGGATGGTGTCTAGACATTTTATCTCTGTGTCCTGTCCTGAGGTGACATGTGTGACACTGGCAGACCAGGTGCCAGCTCTTGCCGAGACTTTAGGTCTCATCTGAGCACTGACAAATTCATTGCTGGAAACCATCTATTTAATCTGTGTGTTAGTATGGTTAAGATGGGTATTGGGTATATAACAATGTGTTTAGACTTTATGACATGCTTGTAAGTTGCTGCATGCATTAATCTCACTTATAATATGTCTATCACATGCTATAAAGTAATATTTACGTTTTTGCTTTTTAGATGTAAGAAATGTTTGCTCTGAAACGCTGAGCTCAGTCAGGAGGGATCTTCTCCTTCCCCTCTAGAAGGCCTATCAAAACTAAATGGGCTATTGTGGGACATCATAATATGAAGACTTTGTTAATAGCCCCCTCACTCCCATGAGCAGGCTAGGTGCAAAAGGGGCCATTCCATCTGCTTGAATTCTGGAAGAAGGAAATAAAAATAACTGACAAGAAGTGTTTTCATCTTTTGCTGTTTGGACTCTCACAGGGACAGAGCTATGGAACAGAAGCAGAGATCCCCAGGGTCAGCCTGAGTAGCCTTAAAAGACATTCAGAGCTCACAGATTACTTCGATACTGTCACCTTTTGAAACCATAGACTGTAACTCATTTGTGAATAGGTATTTACCTGTTTTAACCATGTAATAACTCTCCCATTTCTTTTCTTAGTTAATAAATCCTTAGATAGTTTACTATAGGATTGGCTACAATCATTGTTAATGTGAGATCTAAGGTACACGTTGTCCTGGGGTAAGTGACTGATCTCTGGGGACTGGGAGCAACCTGAATATTTTGTGATCTTTGGTGTATGGCAACCACCTATCACTAAGTCCAGCTTGCCTGGGTGGCAAGATAGTCTGAAGTGCCCAAGGAGACTGTCTGTGACTCCATGGTAAGACTGTTACAGTGCTTCAGGAGTTCACACTTGTTACTGGATCGGTGAAAGCTAATCATAGAACATACAACATGTCTGCCCTGCTTTTTGACAGTCTGCCCTGAGGTTAGCACTTACAGTCGTGAGCCACTCCAGACACTGTGACAACATGTACCCATGTAATATGGGGAGAGATGAAATCCCCCATTTTCACAGATTTTTCTGTTTTTGTAGTTTCTCTAATCTCCCTCAGCATTTTACATTCACCGTCACCATCCTGGTCAGGTAGTTGGTAGTATATTCCAACTGCGATATTCTTATTATTCAAGCATGGAATTTCTATCCATATAGATTATATGATACAGTTTGATTCATTTAAAATTTGTACCAAATTTTTGTCTGTGGATATGTCTAAACTGCAATAAAATACCCGTGGCTAGTCCATGTCAGCTGACATGGGCTCACTGGGCTTGGGCTGCGGGACTATAAAATTGCAGTGTAGACGTTTGGACTTGGGCTGGAACCCACAATGGGGGAGGGTCCCAGGCCCTGGACTCTAGCCCAAACACAAACATCTACACTGGAATTTTATAGTCCCCAGGCTGAGCCCCACGAGCCTGAGTCAACTGACATGGGCTAGCTGTAGGTGTTTTATTCCAGAGGAGACATACCTCAGGCTTGCCTTCGCATATAGTGCCAATATAGTTTCATACTAGTGTGAATTAAGTCTTTTTTCCCCCTTGATTTTGAAAGTAAGTGATTGGTAGCACTGGCTGAAGCCAAGTATAAATTAAGTGGATGCAATGTAAACTGCCACACACAGCTTGCCAGTGCACATTCATCAACTACTACACTATTGCAGCCACTTATTAGAATGCAGTTTGCATGGTCTGTATTTTATTTGGAGCTCTACAGCATACAGTAAATGAGTGTCATTTTCTAAGGTAAAGTTGGAGGATTGCACAGTTGGTATCAGATATAAAATCAAATGACAGGTTATAATATGGGTTATTTCTAGCTCAAGGAGCATTAGTGGAAGAAACTGATTCTGCATAGGTCTCACTTTCACTGGATTCTGGCATCCTGGGTCCTTTGGAGCTGCACTGCCAAGGACTTTAGTGGGTCTATGCAAGGGACCTCATAGGCACATGGCTAGAAAAATGGTTTAATTAAACTAATGTGCAAAATGCACTTTTGCCTGCTGCACTTCAATTTTTGTAGTAAGAATATGTTTGTTAGTTAACCAAGAAAAACAGAACAAAAAATGTAAATCATTCCAACTTACAATTCAATTTTAAGGCAGTTATCAGCAAGTTATGGTAAGTTGGTGAAAGTCTGGTGAAAGTATTGCCAACTCTTATGATATTAATGCCCACCTACTGGAGTCAAGCTGAGTATCTCAACTTTTCATGTTTTTTTTAAGTGAGTGTCTTGCCCTCAGGATGGCAGAGAAAAGCCTGAAAACATGACCTGAGTGTATACAAAAGGCACAAAAATCAGAAGACCAAAGAACCCCCCCTTTTTTTTTTAATCTTATGATTTTATGGAGCCTGCCTCATGAATTTTGAATGCTTGTGGCTGACAGTACTGATAATACTTCCTGCACTGCACTTGATTACTTGTGCAGACCACAGTCCTAATAGTTGGAATGTTGTTTCAGTTGTATTACATTTTTCCTCACACAAAAAAAAAAAAAAAAAAAGGATATTACACTGCTAAGATGAGATGTGTACGCTATACACACCACAAACATATGTGTGAAATTATATGATTTCTTTTACTGGCATTGGATTACTCAGACTGCAGGTGTTAGGAGGTCATTGGCATCCAATTCCAGTGGGTGTCTAGTAGAATATTTTCTATTTGTGGTTACATATATTGAATCTGTGCTTTCAAAAGCATTTTGTCATTTGAGCATTCTCTTTCTCTGCCTGTATGTATTTCTTCCTCTGTAACAATATACTTCAGACAACAGCACTCTAAAGGGACACATACAACTAACTAGTTATTTTCAGATAGAGAATAGAAAGCAAACAGGAACTCATTGTAAGTAAACCTTGATGTAAATATTGTTTGAACTACTTTGAAAAGAGAAAGGGAGAGAAACTTATTGTGTCTCAACCCTTTTTGTTAAATTACTTCAAAGTCTAAATGGAGGCTCAATACAAAGCTTGCCATACAGATAAGCTCCTTTCCATTATATCTCTTCCATTAAATATTTTTGGCACTACCATGCTTTTCCCCTTGTGTTATAGCAACAATTAACATAATAAAATAAGGTAATCCAAAGTACACAGAAATGGTGCCACATGTTGAGCGATTTAACAATTCTGTAAATTACACACAATGACCTTGATTCTCCTTTCTCACGCATGTATAAAAATCAGGGATAACTCCACTGAATTAAAACCAATGTAAGTAAGAAGAGAATCAGTGGTTAAGTATCATGGTAGAGTAGTGAAATCTCCCCCAACTTGGCGTCCAGTGGGCATGGAAGAGGGGTGTAATTTATATACATAGTGGGAGTGTAGCAGGAAAAACACTTAATATGATTATCTAAATTAAGGATAGGGAGCCAGATTTTTAGGTAGTTGTAAAACAGTATAGCTCCATTGGCTTCAATGAAGTTATGGAGTTACGCTGATTTATACTGCCAGAAGATCTGGCCCACAGTCTTTCATTACATGAATGCATACTGTTATTTTTCAGATAATAGATTGTTATATCACACATTTATTTTCTGGTACAATTAAAGCATGCACAGTTCCCCATCGTCCAGGACTGGCATTCAGTCTGATGTTTCTTTGTTTAATACACAACAAGAGGACTCTATTAAAGAGGATAACTGACTGTGAGCTATAATTGAGACTATTGTAATTGGTAAAGAACTTTTATACCATGTTGCAGTGTAAGCTAAACTGTTCTGAATGTTCTGTTAACCAGTAAATTGAAAGCCACCAGAAAAGGGAATGCCATTGTGTATGGTGATTTATTTTAAAAGGAAAGGGAGGGAAGCATGCTTTGAACTAAATGTTATTATAACATTATAGCTAGCACTGTAAGTAGTTTTCCGTGAAAACAAACATATTCTGCAGTAATGAAGGATGAGGCATTATGTGGCCATAGAATTAGACTATTAGGTAAGTTATTCTCTCCCTACACAGAAGAGAGACATAATAGTACATGCCATGGCCCTTTTTTCAGCATTCTTGAATTACAGTGCCTGGTTTGGAGCAAATGAAAACCACTTCTCAATTTAATGTAAATCAAATAAATCACAACTCTGTATAAGGTAAGTGAAAAACAGCTAATTTATTCCTAGTTGGTCTGATGCTCTAGCACACAACACACCCAGATCTACTCAACATGATCAAGCGCTTCACATAAAAATGTCCCTAAATATCTTGCCCATCTCTCTAACTGCCAGTTCTGCCTTTTCTTTCTGCCTTTCCTTTGTGCTTAAGGCATGTGCTGCAGTCAGGGCAAATTCCCTTTTTTATTTAAAGTCACACACACGTTAATCTCCTTCTCTCCCATTCAATCACAGATATGGGTGCACACACAGACACATTTTTTACATTCTTTCCATGTCTACAAGCAGGGCCCCTGTGTATTCCACAGCCACAGAACATACTTTGGAATTTACCCTTTGTCACAGACCTGTGCTCCAGAATCTCAGCTTCAAACTGAAAACAGTTATGGAGCCAGTCCTATCAAGGTTACTTCCAAAATCAAAACATGAACCAAGCGTAAACCAATTCAGTGGTACCTTTCTGGATAGGTAGACAAATTAAACCAATGGCTCTGAGAGTTGTGAACTGTCCTATTCATTTCAATAGGTTAACTCTGAAATTTAAAGACAATCATGTTAATGCCACCAACATTTCACAGCTGAGCATTGTGACTGGTTTCCCTTGGGGTGCTTCCTGAAACTGGGGTACCACCGAGCCCCCTTGACCCACTAGCCTGGGCTCCCTTTACACTGTACTGCTGTGACCAGCCTGCCAAGCCCTCTCCCAGGCTCCAGCACACATACAGGTAGGGATACACCCAGCTGCAGTACATACAGATGCTGTGATCAGCTCTGCATGGGCAGGCTGCAGCTAAGGAGCTGCCAGGCTGCTCAAGTGCACTCCCCTCCTGGAGTGTAAACCCAAAACTATACCATCTTGCACTGCACAGAGATCTGTACAGCATAAGCTCATGAAATTCGACCCCTCCCTAAATGTGGAGAAGGATATGCAACAGCTTTCTGCCCCAAGTTATGACTTCCACACACTGGTTTTGGACAAAGCAAAAATAATTGTATTAACTACAAAAGATAGATTTTAAGTTATTATAAGGGATAGCAAACAAGTCAACGCACATTACCTAGCAAACAAACAAAAAACATGCAAACTAAGCTTAATATACTAAAGAGATTGGGTATGAGTAGCAAATTCTCATCCTAAATGATAATTCAAGCAGGCTGCAGAGATTCTTAAGAGGCCAGCTGCACTTGCTTAAAAACCCCAGGTGTTCCTTTCACAGACTAAAAATCCCTTTAGCCTGTGTCCAGTACTTGCCCCCCAGTTCAGTCCAGGTTCCTCAGTTGTTTCCCAGAATCTCTTTGGGGCGGGGAGTCAATGAAGAACTACAGTGATGTCACTCCCCTGCCTTAAATAGCTTTTGCATAGGGCGGGAACCCTTTGTCTCAAAGCTTGGTTCCCACACAGTCAATGGAAAAACACTGGTATTCCAAGATGGAATCCAGTACCAGGTGACCTGGTTACATGTCCCTCTAATGTCACATCAGCCATTGCTCTGAGGCCATTTGTAGCATCCTCAAGAAGACCCCCAGATGGGGAATAAGCTTCTTCTAAGGCCTACTGTTCCCCCTAATGATTTATTAACTTGAATGGGCCCTTCCCAGACAGCTGTCTAGACTGACAGTCTTTTGCCTAGTGGGAATTCTCCAGGTGTAAATACATTTGTGATACAGGTACATAGTCAATATTCCTAACTTTAGATAAAAAAAATGATACATGCATACAAACAGGATAATCATATTCAGTAAATCATAACCTTTCCAATGATATCTCACATGAGCCATCATGCATAAAATACATCAGAATTATGCCATAATCATATCATCATAATATCACAGTAAAGAATATGGGATGTAGTGTCACAAGCATTTTAGCAGAAATATCCAGATAATCTGCTTTAACTGCATCCTATGTCTCCCCTGGTGCCAAAAGCCCTAGCTGTCTCCCATCAACTTGTCACAATGTTATCTTTAGTTACCAAACAATTTGAAGAAGGAAATAAGAACCAACTGTATGTATCCCTTTCCAGTTTCATCTTAATTTTAGTTTGATCAGTTTTTTTGGATCAACATGATCCCCAAATCAACATACCTATGTAAAGTAATTCAGGTAAAAGGAAGAAACAAATCTTTACTTATACTCTGTCAAGGTCTGTGGAATTCATTTTCAGGGCTCAATCCTGCAAGATGCTCAGCACCATGCAGGATTATGTGCTCCGTGCAGTGTGTGCAGGGAGAGAGCAAAGGGAAGAGGAAGTACAAGCACAACAAGCCACATTCATAACTGATGCTGTACACTGTACACAATCCCCAGTCCATTTTTTGCTGGCAAGTGAATACACTGCTTTTTTTTTTTTTTGACAGCTTACAAGCAACAGAAGCATTTCAAAATTCATGTCACTTGAAAACGAACACTTGTTTTATAATTTATGAAGCAGTGCATCTCATTATTTTGCGACAAGATGTGCAGAGACCAAATCCCCTGAATCTATTCAACAGTTAAAACAAAAAGTATCCCATTTTCTCATGGATAACTTGACCTGCTAATTGCTTGAAAAATCTGTATCTCATTCATTAGCAGAAATTTTCCAAGGTTACAGATATGTTAAGTTGCTTACTTCCCTTTTCCTTTATTTTGTTAAACATACAAAATAATGGAACTTATTGTTACATGATGTAGTTACCACAAGTCATTTGTCAAATATTGAAAATTTAGCACAAATTCCTCCATTGTAATATGAAACATTTACGTAGAAATAAATGCTCCTGAGCACAGTACCTGATGCGGAATTAAGTCCAAATATTAATTTGTTGAGTGTTCAAGGTGAGGTCTGGACACTTTATGGCAGATGGTTTGGGGAATTCAGGACTGGGGGTGTGTTGGGGTTACTTGGCTAGTAGTAACCAAGGCTGGTGGAGAGTAGAGTGGGGCTGTGGTGTTGTAACCAGGCTGCAGGGGTCAGAGAGCTGAATCAGGGCTGCATAGCGCACACATGCTCAGGGACCTGCATGCTTATCTGCTGGCTATTCCTATGCAGGCTGTGAGCTACCGCAACAGAGCATTTAAAACACAGGGTTACAGGGGAGGTGTTGACACAACCCCTTAGTGGTCTGGATTGAACCCCAAAATGTGACAGGGCCCCTTGTTATAATAGTGGCAGCACATCACTCCAACTGGCTGACCCTCACCTCCTCTTACACTTTTGAGGAGGCCTGGTAATGTAGTCCCACTACTGCCCAATAGCAGGAAATTCTTTCATTTCTGCTCCAAACCCTAACTAATGGCTTTTACCTTAAACTGAGGCCTTAGCCTCTGATCCTCCAATGTATTAAACATGGGCAGATCAACACATGGGCAGGGAAGTCATCTGGGCTCCAGAGAGGTGCAGCAGTCCATCTGCACATTGTATGTTGCGAGATTGGGGCCTAAAATGCTGAGACTGGATGATGGTAATGAGGTGCTATGCTCAAGCTCATGTCACACAGACTGGAATAAGGCCTGTCAGCAGAGGCAGTTGCAGGAATAAAGAAATATTTCCCAGTCTTGATGCTAGTGAAGCAGGGCCCAGAAGGATGAGCATCACATTGATGTGAATTTGGATATAAAAATATCTGCTTATGTTGCTGTAGAAAGAAGTCCAAAATTGTTTCATTGCTTTGCACTGTGCAAGTAGAAGATTTTTCTATTAAATAATAACTGAGCTGTAAAGACATTGCTGTTTGTTGTCTTGGCTATCAACCTTAATATTACTACTACTATTATTATGCTAAATTTTATCATTGGCTGGTAATTGGCCTATGTTTAAAAAATGGCACACTGCACTTTGCAAAAATGTAGCACCATTTTTTTTAACTTCTGTCAAGGGAAATTGAAAATAATCTAAGTCTAGAAAATTTATTTCATTATTTTTCTGTCCTCTGCTGGTTATTATCTACAGACATGACTTTGATTCTTAAAGATAGGTGATCCAGTTGTTCAGGCTCTTGAGAGGAGTCACTTTGGCCTTATATTTCAACACTCTCTTTTAATAATACTGGGGTGACAGAATCCAATCAATCCATTCTAAACAGTAAAATTTTGATTGATGGTTATCAGACAAAGAAATAGGAAAATTTGCTATGTACTTATATATCTAATAAATGAGTCCTTGAAATTTTCCAGGTACCAAAGTTTGTAATATACATTTCATTCAACTGAATACCACATACAATTTTTCTTTCTTTATGTCTAGGTCTGTTTCTTTTCTATTTTCCATCATTCTTGTGCTGTCTTAAATTGCAAATATTTATTGTGACACTACCAATTTATCTTAGGCAAAAAAATAGGATATTTTTAAAATAAAGAAACAAAGCTTAAGATCAATAAAATGTTTCACAATATTTTTAACAAAATATCAGTGGAAAACAGTTTAATTCAAAGTAATAGCATTCCCCCCAGTGTTTCCAACATTAACACTTGAAAAATCCTGCTAACATATGAGAACTTGAAACTGATTATAAATAAAAGTGAAACTACTTCTGTGCTCCAATCTGAGAAAAATGTAAAATTAAACATACAACAGAAAAAAGAAAATTAAGTTCAAATTATAAAATGCTTTCTATTTAAATTTATATAAATACTAAAAGCAGAAAATCTTTTCTTTTTGTAACTGTATATTATTACTATTTATTTGTATTATAATAGTTTCTAGGAGCCCTAGTCATAGACCCATTTTGCTAGGTGCTGTACAAATATACAAGAAAAAGAGAGTCCTTACCAAAAATAATTTGCAATCTAAGCGTAGATTTGTCTCTTTAATGGCCTTATTCAGTCTTGAATAACTTGTTGTGCTTTTCAGTATGGATTTTCTTTCTCTCTCTCCTCTCTTTCCCTTCCCTCCTCCCCTCCATAACTTAAACAACTATTTCTCTTATTTATAGAAGTCTGGCAGGTTACAAATTATGGGCTATATCATGCTATTGATTTTCAATGGAAAATTCTGCACTAAGGTCAATGGCACAATGTAACTATGTATTTTTTTAAAAAAATCCTTAATGATATTAACACTATTTTAGATTACTAAAACTGCCAAAAATTAAACATCTATTTTCCCTTATTATTGCTGTTTGTTTCCCTTTTGCATTTCCCTGTGTTAAGGAAAGAAAAAAGCAGCAGTCAATATAATTTTTTCTCAGTCTCCAGTCTGTTCCACATTCTACCTCTCATGCACTTCTGCGCAATATCACAGTTTTTGGTCTGTAAACATGACAGTGCATATTTAGACTAAAATCCAAATTACTGTATTTCAATAATAAGGGTGTGTGTGTGTAAACATTTCTATTGAATGTAGGGTTTGTAAAACCTAAATTTGTGGCCTAAATTGACTTATCAGTGACCTTTTAAGTCAGATCATGTTTGGCATATCCTTGTTTAGGTCTTCTTTTCTGGAGTACAGATCATGCAGGGCATGTCCTGCCATTATTTTATGCAGAATATTCCCATGGGAGTCAAAGCGGTTCACATGTAAAATCGGATTGGAAGGTTTTGTCCTTCCAAAAGGAGGTGTCAATCAGGGACCCAAGATGGGACTCAAGTCTAACATAAGAGCTTCCTAGCAACAGGGATGCTAGAACAATTTGTATAGTAGGAGCACTGAGCCATGGAACCAAACTGTAAACCCTGCATATGATGAAAACCATGGGTCTGGCAGCCTCGTACCAGCACCTACGCCCAGCAACAATCCTTGCCCCTGAAATACAGTATAGGGACCTCTTCATGCTCTTTTCCTCTCTTCCTGCTGAAGCTATGAAGCCCCAGGTTTGTAACAATTTGTTGGGAGTCGATAATTCTGCGATGTACAGCTGCTTAGGAGGAGAAAGTGATGGTCAAAATTTTAGGCAGGGCCCTGTAATTCATTTTAGTTGAGTGTGTTCTCATCTAAGGTCCTCATTAAGCAAAACACTTAAGCTTCTCTTTTACTTTAAACAAGTGATTAAGTCCCATTGACTTGAATGGGGCCATTCATACCCTCAGAGTTAATGTTTTCAAGTGCTGTGATGAATTGGGGCCTAATTTGAGTCATATTGAAAAGTGTATAATTTAAATATTAAAGTTGAATGTGGCTATATGGTCAGAGGAAGAACAAAATTAGTTGAGGGGTAGAACCAAAAGTTTAGGTCAGAGTTAAAGCAAAACATAACCTATGCTCATCATTTTGGCTTTTTAAATTAGCTTATTTTCAAGAGACAATGGAGGAAGAATGTGTTCCTTGACCAAGAACCTCCTATTTTGCTGAAATATCTATTCCCTTCCCTGTAGGCTCATATGCACATCAAAATCTAATTGAAAACAATGAGATTTTTGCTTAAAAGCAGACTGCTTGATGTGACCCAGAATTTTTAATTTAAGTGAGGGACAATTTCTATGGTTTCCTGTCTTAAATTTCTGCGAAATCCTAGATACACGATTATACTGATTGAATTCTTCCCCTTAAACCCCTATATTCCCTGTTTGGAAACACAGAGACCTACACAGACAGTTCATACTGAAAGCTAATATGTGTATACTGTGTGACAAGTAGGATCCTTGGTCTGTTATGAACCTTAAAACACATAAACATTAATTACTATGGTATATTTGTATCTGGATTTTCAAGCTTGTATTAGCATGACCATAAATAAAACTCCTAAGTATTAGAAGGAGATTGAATCTTTAGGGATTACCCAGCTAAGAAATTCATTTGTGTCAGACCTTAAATTCGAGTGTGTGTGCACATGAACACACACACATACAAATAATACACAATACTGACATTGAGAAAAACGGGCAGTCAGTGTGTTTTGTTCACAGATTCAGTGCACTTATTTCAATAGCAGAAATAATTCACAATGTTTCAATTTACTTACTTAAGTTGCTCAAGCATTTTGGCTTTCCAGCACTTGGATGGATTTAGTATTCAATTGCATATGACAGATTTTCTGAACAGTGTTAAAAAAAAACACATATACCAATGGTGCATTGATTTAGAGGGAAAAAAAGCAATAAAGAATACACACAAAATGAAAACCATTTTGTATCCATAAAGTAAGGTTTTAATAGAAGCAAAACAACAGAAGATAGAGACAAATTTACATTTTTATATTAGAAAACGATGCTTTAGACACTGCAGGTGATATCCTTAGCTGGTATAAATTCAGCTAGCTCTATTGACTTCAATGGAGCTACATTGATTTACACCAACTGAGAAGCTGGCCCTATATCTTGTCAGGCAATTTTTCTTTTTTAGGACTCATCCAGTATTAGCATTTTTTTAACTCGGTCACTATGGCAACTTTGAGATAAAATGTTTCACAAATATATCAAACAGGTTTTTTTTTAATGGGGTTTTCAAGTAAATTAATCAATTACTAAGTTAATGAATTCTAGCTCATTATGGCTTCACAATAATTTCATGACTCAGAACCTTTACCCCTTGATTTCAACAATATTTGGCTATATAGTACCTTCTACTTTGGTTACACTTAATTTTGCATCATTCATCACATATGATTCCTCAAGAAACTTCCGAGTCTGTCCTCCTGAGGGTTACACACTAAGGACCTGGTCCTCAAAGGTATGGATTTCAGTGAGATTTAGGTGCCTACATTCCTTTGTGAATCTGTTGCTAAGGCCCCAATTCTGCAAATATTTGCACATATGCTTAACTTTACACACTGAGTAGTTCCATAGAAGTCAATGGGACTACTCATAAAGTTAAACGTGCATAAGATTTTGCAGGATTCAGGCCTGATTCAGTGAAATGGATCTTTTAAAAACTTAATCACATCCAAGTTTTCTGTATTTTAAGAGGTACAAAACTCATTGGACAATAAATAATACAGGGTTATGGGCAGTCCAAGCTGACAACCATAACTGAAAAATATAGTCTGGCTAAATGGGAACTAAAAGAGGAGAACAGGGTGAGGGGGGAAACACCACAAATATTTAAGGGCTTTACTACCAAGAAGAGGAAGAGGAGTTATCTAGTGTGTTATCTGGAGGAATAACTAGGAGTAGGGTGAAGTTATGATGATTGATAAAATTCAGAGTGAGGTGCATAAGGCTGTGGAATAGTCACACAAAAGATATTATGGAAACCACTTCACTTATGATTTTTAAAAATAGCCTATACAAACTACAAAAACTACCAAAAGTGCAGGAAACAATCCTGTACTTGCAGAGAGATGAACTGAATGAGCTAACTGATCTCTTCCAGGTCTAACTTCTATGATCCTTTGATTTAAGCACAAGGATCAATAAATAGTTTCCAGATTGTGTTCTGTATACTCCATTGAGTTATCAGTATTAGAGACCATGGTACATTGCTATTCATGGTCATAGGCACAAGTGTACTCAATAAAATGTGCTAATTTGTAATAAAGTATTATTTTATAGATTTTTGATATGATACATCATAAGCACACCTCCAAAGACCCAACTGTTCGACACAGTGAGCAAAAATTAAGAACACAAAAAAAAAAAGTTATCTTGCAATTATGTAGGGGTCAACTAAGGTAAGTGAATTATTATTACTATAGTTTATTATTTAGTTAGTTATTGTATTGTAATAGTGCCTCAGAGCCCCCAGGCATGGTCCAGGATTAGTGTGCTATGCACTGTACAAACAAATAACATTCATGTGTGCAAGGCGAGCAATAATTTGGTCCATTCTCTACAATTTCATTAACATGATTCAATATTTCTGATGCAAAATATTTCCAATTCATGGCAAACAGAGCATTAAGGTTGCACTGTTAAACACTCTAAACTTTGCCAGAAAATGACCTATTTAAGGTATATATATATATAAAATCTTTTCATAGATTCATCAGTTCCAAAGCCAGAAGGGACCATTGTGATCATCTAGTCTGGCCTCCTGTGTAACACAGGCCATAGAACAACATATATTTTAGAAAAACATCCAATCTTGATTTAAAACTTGTCAGTGATGGAAAATTACAATTACCCTGGGTAAATTATTCCAATGGTTAATTACTCTCACTGTTAAAACTTTATGCTTTATTTCCAGTCTGAATTTGTCTAGCTTTGACTTCCAGCCATTGGATCGTGTTATACCTTTTCTCTGCTAAATTGAAGAGCCCATTATTAAAACCATCATGTGCATTGCTATAGACTATAGTTAAGTCAGTCCATGCCCTTCTCTTTGTTAAGCTAAATAGATTGAGCTCCTTGACTCTATCGATAATAAGGCAGGTTTTCTAATCCTTTAATCGTCTCATGGCTCCTCTCTGAACCTTCTCCAATTTATGAACATCCTTCTTCAATTGTGGCCACCAGAACTGGACTCAGTATTCTAACCTTCTTATGCATTACAGTACTGGACTCAGTCTTCAGCTGAGCTCCATTCAGCACTCCTCGGCAGAAGGCAGGCAGGCAAATTCACTTTGTGGAGCCTCAATCCTGGAGCTAGCTGGGTTCCAGTTTGGCTCCGATGCATCATAAAGCAGCCTTAGGGCTGCTGTAAAGTTGCATTGATTGCAGCTGTCTCCGGTGGGCCATTACGCCAATACAGTCAAGACCCCTTCCCCTGGACACACCGTAAACAATGAGGGCTGAGTGGAGGGGAACCCAGAGCTGGCTACCCTGGGTACACACCACATGAGGATTCCCACATGCCTTGAGGGACTCCTCAACTGCCTCTTTAAATTGTCTCAATGGCCTTTTGTGTTAATGGAGTGGGCTGGAGCAGGGTCAGAGTCTGGATCAGTTTTTATTTACCAATCCTATGCTATTTCTCATATATATTACCATACATGTTTTCAATATCCTTAGATATATTGTGTGCTGGGGAACTATGGGAGGAATTGTGCCTTCCTAGGACACAATCCCCCTGGAGCACTCCCTGGGGCTTTGCAGCTCCAGGCCTCACTTAGTGCAGGACTGTGTGTATCAAGACCACAGGTTTTTCAGGCCATTTAACCAGAAAGAAAAACTATTTATAACCTTTCATATTGGGCTCCTACATTGCCAGGTTCACCAAAGAGGTCACCGGTTCTAGCTGAACAAAGTATTTTGAAATAAATGTTATGTTTTCTGGTCCAAATCCTGTTCACCTAGCACCTTACAACAATGGATGAGTTCCATGAGCACGGTTAACTCCTAATGAGGCGAGAAGTGCTGGGGCAAATTTTCCCTGCTGTAATATTATTATATTCAATAGAACTAGACCAGGTATGAATTTGGGTCTGATTCTGGGAGGTGCAGAGCACCCACAGCTCCCGCTGAAGTAGTTGTTGAGTTTGCTCAGCATCTTGCTGGATCTAACCATATGTTTTCCACCAAGGTAACAGTCACATTTCTGAACAGATTAGAACAAAAAAAAAATCTTTTTAGCCATATAGTATGATTCACAGAAGAGTAACTTGAAACTTGCATCAAAGTCTGGGAAGGTTTGCAGCAATTTGAACTGGAAGTGAATGACTTTGCTCCTTTTCAGCAGGCAGCACCACATTACTGATAATGCTTTGCTGTGTTTGCAGGGCAAGTAGATCTTTCTGTTCAGTGAATGGAATGAATAGGCAGGATAGTTCCAAAAGAAATCATGATGAGTTATTATGCCTCACTCATTTCCTGGAGGAATATTTTATAGAGAGAATCTGATTGCTGTGGAAGGGAAGGACGATACAATTTAACATGCTTAAATTCTCATAAAACATTGCACAAATCACACTATCAATTCAGCAAAGGACATAATACACCTCTGTAAACATCCAGGAATGAGACATATACATATATTACCACAGGTAGAGAATAGTTTTGTTCGATGGCCAACATCCTAAAAAAGAACAGTGCCAGTGAACTAAAAGAAAATACTAACATTTTTCAAAAGTATTATTGTCAAGGGTGTAGTGTTATTGGTATCAGAGTAATGATAAGATAGGAGAGAACTGGCTAAAGGGTAAGAGATAAAGAGTATACTGATCAATAAAACATTTTCTAGATGGAAATACAGAACCACTGGAAGAGTTCATGTTTAAATCAGATTTTTATTATTTATGAATTGAGTATACCATCTGAATAAAAGCCCTGAAAATTCACAGATGAAACTAGGCTGAGTGTAACAACAATGCTATAGAGCATTTCAAGCAGATAAGAGAACCAGAGAGATCCTCCTCTTTGGTGAGTTAATGAAGTGGATATCAAGTGTAGTTAAATGCAGGTAAATGAGTGTTATCATTTCGAGCAAAAAATAAAAACTGATTTCTGCTAAATAGAAGGAAGCTGAAGCATACTGACAGAGAAAAAGGTCTGGGATTTAATAGTGAAAGCTCTAAACTCTTCTTATTGCCACAGTCTTTCCAAATTCAAGAAGATAAACTATTCTTTCAGCTTTCGAAAAGCCTAGTTCCTGGCCTGAATCTTCAGAAGTGCATGCACAGCTTTACATACTCCCTGTTTATGTGTATACACACGCAAGGTATATTCATATGCAACCTGACTTGCACATACATTTTAGAAACCATGTGTATGCCAAATGGTCATGTGAAAATTTGCAGCACTATAGATAGAACCAAATTCTGATATCCTTACTCCCATTAAGTAGCACCTTGCTCCACAAGCAATCCTATTGAGTTCAGCGTGACCCCATTCATGGAGCAAGGTGATATCATCAAAAAGCTTGGCCACAAAATGTAAGCCACAGAGTAAACATTCATAGGCTGTTGGTACACAGCTACATTTCATATGTTATGAAAAACTAAACTCTGATGAGCTTTGGTGCTCTCAACTCTGTTTCTTATATATGGACAACAAACTTAGTTTTTAGTCTAAACCTCCCTAGCCATTTTTGAAAGGTTCTAAACAAGGCAAAAGTCTATATGTGTTGCCCTTCTTTGCAATATAAATAAAATATGGGACAGTTAATCCCTTGAAGATAATGAGAAATATGAACTTCAGCTATCCTGATTTCTAACATTTTATATGCTATGGTGATAAGCTCTTCATAAAAACAGGTAGATTTGAAAAAATAGATACTGCCAAATCCTCAGCTGACATAAATCAGAGTAGCATCATTGAAACTATGCCAATTAACACCACCTGAGGATCTGGGCAATACATTTCCCTGCCACAGTGAGTGATATCACAACTTCAGTAAACATATATTTCCATTGTGAAAGCCTTATACTCCCATGGTGTGAGGAGCAATTTACCCAAATGCTTATTTCCAATTTCTAAACATAAGCCAAAATTCCTCATTGGAAGGATACTTACTGGCAAAAATGGTACCCCACAAACTCCACAAAAGACATACAGTGGAAACACCTGAGAGACATGAAGAGGAACAAATAAAGCATGGAAACATACAGGCAAAGGAGAATATTTAGGAGGAAGGTGGAGTGAGAAGAACAGAGGCTACGAGATTACATGCTACAGGGACAAACCTATTGCTGAACTCAGTGGTGGGTTTTGGTTCCACCTGCTTTCTGGAGTTGATGAGAATCTCACAGATGCACTGATGGAGAGTGACAGATTTGGGTCCAGTAAGTCATTGTAGTTAAAGTCCCTTCTGTGAGGTACTCCTCCTTCTCTTCAACAGGCAGACATTTCCCTGTGTACAGGCATGGAGAGATGTTGTGCAAGAAATATTTTGCCTGCCAATTTAGCCATCTTAGGGTTGGGTGTCATTTGAGAGACCGAATATGGCACCCCAGCCTGTGTTACCAGATCATCCAGTCTGACCTCCTATATAACACAGGCCACTAACACCACCCATCACACACACACTAAGCCCAACTATGAAAATGAGACCAAAGTGTTACAGCCTACAGAAGATTAGACTATTATGTGCCACAGCCAGAGAATAGGAGAGACTGAGCCGCACCAGTGCTCGAGACCCCTACAACGGCACAGAAATATTTACTTGAGATACACCCAGATAATCCTGGCAACTCACCCATGCCCACACATTGTAGAGGTAGATGAAAAAACCCTAAGGTCACTGCCAATCTGACCTGAGGGAAATTCCTTCCCAACCCCACTTATGGCAATCAGTGAGACCCTGAGCATGTAAGCAAGAACCAGCTGGCCAAGCACCTGAGAGCATGAATGCTCAGTGCCACCTCAGGACCCAGGCTCACCCTGCCCAATGTCCTATTTCTAGCCACGGCCATCCCTGAAGCTTCAGAGGAAAAAGCTTAAAAATACCCTCACAGGATAGACTGGTGATCCAGGAGTTGGGAGGGCGGGAAGAGGGAATCCTTTCCTGACCCCTGCTGGTGGCTGGCTAAACTCTGAAGCAATGTTTCCTTCAGTGCTTCTAATTTCTCTGTCTTCTAATTAATTTGCCAAACTGGATTAACATACTACTTAAACTGAAAAAAATATTCAAAGCACTTAAGCACATGCTCAAGTTTATCCCTATTCAGGAAAGAACTTAAACACATGCTTAAGCATGTGCTTATATCATATTGGCTTCAGTGGCATGTAAACATATGCTTATCGTTAAGCACATTGAACCACAGAAACGTAGGAATGGGAGGGACCAAATGCTCTTCCGAAATAGGCACGTTTTCCTGATTCGGGGTATTAAACATGTGCTTAAATTCTCAGGTAGTCAGTGGGATTAAAGCATATGCTCATAATTAAGCACATACATAAGCACTTTGCTGAAATGTGCTTTAAGACCCCAGCCCTGCAAGCTCTGAATGAAGCCCCATTTATTTCAATAGGGCTCCTCGTGAATACAATTGCTTGTTTGGGATCTAAATTCAGTACCCAATATTGTTACTGATTTATTTAATGCTTAAGCTTTCTAGAATCTCAGGTTTTCTACTTTTAGGTTATAATTAAGAGTACTGTCTAAAACAGGGATCGGCAACGTTTGGCACGCGGCCCACCAGGGTAAGCCCACTGGTGGGCCGGGCCAGTTTGTTTACCTGCCGCATCCGCAGGTTTGGCCGATCGCGGCTCCCACTGGCCGCGGTTTGCCGCTCCAAGCCAATGGGGGCTGTGGGAAGCGGCGGCCAGCACATCCCTCAGCCCGCGCCACCTCCCGCAGCCCCCATTGGCTTGCAGAGCATACTTAAGATAATTATCTTCTACACATAAACAGTTTAGCTTATTCCCCAAACTGAAGACTTATTTACTATTAATTACTGTTCCAGATGGATCCAAAATAAAATATTGGATCCAAAGGTCCTTATCATTTGGAGCGTTTGAAGTCCAGAGCTGAATTTTGCTGCCTGGGCCTGTCTCATTTGTATTTTCCCTGTTCTTCCACATCAGTGTAAATTAGGATTAATTCCATTAAAGTCAATGGAGCTAGCTACATCAATGTAAAATTAGGGTAAGTGATATCAGAATCTGCCCCAAATTATTTAATATAAACTAAAATGAGAATAGCAGAATGGGCAAAGGAATGCAACCTACACAACATCAAATACTGAAAATTCTACTGGCAACAGCCAGGAAAGGAACCCAGGGTATCATCGAAAGCCCATTGAAGTCAATGTGAGTCTTTCCAAGGGCTTCAGCAGACTTTGGATCAGACCTTCAGAAAGGAGAATTCCCCACACTGAAGATTATACGGAGACAGCAGAGTCATCAAACCATTCTGGACATGAAGGGACATGTGGCCTGTTTTGGGTTTGTCACAGCTATATAACCCTCTCTACATTAGAATTAATCTGGACACACCATCCATGGGCAATGGTAAATATGCCCTTCACATTTATGGGTTCCCCAAAAAAGCCTTATATCAAGTATAATGTGTAATTTAATTTCAATTTCTTTTCAGAATTAATTACAAGTCCTTTGAGATAAAATAGAAAATTACATTTTCCATTGGGCTTTTTAGTAACAATAAATAGATGCAGTTTCCTTTTGAGTTATGGTCAGGTTTTACTGATATGTAACTTTTACTCATAACACTAGTGAGGAGGCAATAAGCAATATGAAATATATATGAATGCACTTGTTCATGGTTTATGATTACCATAAAAAATGCTGGGATTTGGAACTGCTTATCTTTTTCTAATGTTCTTTATTGTGTCTCCAGGGATTGATATTTTATATATTAGGCAAAATATGTACTATTCTTACTGTGAATAGAAATTAAAACTACAATTTATTCACAGGACATTTTTATAGCCATGTTTATGTGTACTACTAACCATAACCTTGCATGAGGCTGAATGGAAGTGATTTGACTATAAAATATGTTACACCTTATAACAAAGTTTGCTACAGTACTTTGTAGAACCCTTTTGAAACAATCACCCTTAATGCTTATAGTATTTCCTATATATACAGGAAGAAGTTCTTTTCGTATGTAACTTTTTCTTATCACTTCTTTAAAAGCCATTGTGCCAGGAATGTGGATTTGAGAACACAAGTCAATATATTTGAGTAGTAGCCAGGCCGTCATTTGTAGGATCTCCACCTACTTTTCCATCTTCCTAGCTCAATTTCACCATTGCCCCAGGCTGAATAAAATATCTAAGGTCTGTCTATCCTCTCAGTTATACCAGTTTGTAACGGGGTTGGGACTCACCACCACAGCGCCTCCCACTGGTTGTTCTGGGAATTAGCTCAGTCCATGGGGAGCGCCCTCTGCCAGTGGTGTCCCGTCCGTAGTCTCAACCTCTCTGGTGTCCGGACCCGCTTTGCTCCCCGCTCGGCAGCGTCCTCAGGCCACTGCCCTCCGGCAGTGCCCCCTAGTCCATCCTCACCCCTTTCCGGGGGTGTGCGTTCAGCAGTCTTTGCACTGGCCTCAGTGGACAACCACAACCTCCAAAGTCTACCCCCTTGTCTCGAGGGCCGGTTGCAGTTGGTCTCAGCCACCCTACTATATGGCCAGGCATAGTACAAGGGGGAAGGTGGAGACCCAGGCCCGCCCACTACTCTGGGTCCCGACCCAGGGACCCTCTAGTGGCAACCTCCCTGCCCTCCTTCTCTCCCCTTGTTCAACTGTCCCTGGGCCACTTCCCCTCTGGCCACTCACACCCTCTAGACCCTTTCTCTCAGGGCCTGCAGTCTGGCAGGTATTGGGCCGGAGCCCTACTGTGCTCCCTCTGAGCCTGCCCAGCACTGCCCTGTCCAAGGTGCTGGTCTCCTGTTCTGGAGACCGACCTTCCCCTCTCAAAGGCCTGGGACAGACTGACTGCTCGCTCTCTGAGCAGCCTTCTTATAGGGCTGAGCCTGGCCCTGATTGGCTGTCTCCAATCTGGGCCCTGATTGGCTCCCAATAAGCCCTTCTCTAATTGGCAGCTGGGCTGCACAGGCCCACTGGCCTGCTGCAGCCCACCTTAACATGGGGGTGGGGCAGCCGCCCCACTACACAGTTTTACACTGCCTTCAACTTCTGGTTTACTCTAGTGTAAGTGAGAAGAGAACCAAGACCTAGGATTTAAAGTTCCATCAAACTTTAAAGAACTCCAAGGGGTAAATATCAAGCCTTTAGTTTAAAAATTTAAACCTGCCCTGGACAGGTGGAACAATATTCTCTTACTGTTACCAAAGAAATATTCACTTATAAAAAGGAATGTGCTCAAATGTCTCCAAACCCCAATATAATTCCATGATTCCTGTCAGTAAATGTAGTGAAACCAAAAGAAGGATCTTTCAGAGATATTTTCTCTGAAAATAACATACAAATTAAGGCCATGATTCAGGAAAGTATTTCTATTCAGGAAAGCATTTAAGCATATGCTAAACTTTAAGCATGTGCTTAAGTGCTTTCCTGAATAAAGAACCTGGTCTCTTGGTGTATGTCACCATGTATTTAAAAATCGTTTTCCCAAGCAGTGTGCCAAAGAAATGTATGACAAAAATAACAGGTGCAGAGATCAAACAGGAAAAGAAAGGGAACCATACACTTTAACACAGCTGCCTTTCGCAAGGCATATCTCAACAGATTAGTCCATTTACCCCACTGTTCCATGAAGTCTAATGTAGTGGCCCATTTCTTGTAGAAACTTCCCAATTTCTCTTGTTCCTGAAGACCTGCTGCTCTAATGGTAGGAAATATTATATTAAATTTCTCCAGCTGGGTAATGTTGGATGGAGTCAGCCATCCCAAACACTAGACATAAAGGAAATATCATTTCGAATATTTCCATTAGGCAGTTCTGTATCTGGCGGTTCAGAAGAATTGCATCTTTCTGCAAGCACTCAAAGGGTGCCATAAAGATGAAAGAGCTTTTAAACATTTCTTAGGCCAGATTGTAATTTCCATTTTCCCTCTTGCCTATTTAGCTTCTCCGGTCTTGGTCTTCTCCCTACAATTCCCTTCTCATTCTTTTCATGTTGCTTCCCCATCTATCTAGTGCTGTTTTCCTGTCCTCACCCTTCACATCCCCGTGAGCTACAAAATCATTTATTCTCTTTAAATTTCATCTTTTTACAGTCTCTTCCTTCTTAACTTATGACTGACTTTATAGAACATTTGGTAACTGTGTTCAAGACACTGAAAACAAATAAAATACATTGTATTATACTATACATGTTTGGTGGAATTCCTGAAGATAATTCAGCCTGATCAGTAACTGTAAAGGATACATGTTTTCTGGTAATACCTGTACATATTGTACCTAAGGAAATTGTCACCACATAGGAAAAAGAAATTAATTATTCTTCTCTCTTACCCTGCTCCTGCCTTTTCAATAACAACAACCTCAGACAGGGCATTTCTTTGGGGTTAATGACCCTTGCCAATGCCAAGGGACATCAGCTCCCAGGAGGATGTTAATCCCCAGGAAAAGCCTTGTGTCTCTGTTTTTATTGCTTAAATGTACTGTACATAGAATGGTACACTGACATGTAACTCTGGCTATAAGTCTTGGCTCAGACTCAAGCCCAAACTCCCCTCCTGTCAACACACAATTGTGTCTTACTCTGGCCAGGCCCCAGGGCCCTGCAGGGGTGGAGGGTTCGAGCCTGAGTCCTGAGGTGGCTTAGGCCTAAACATCATTTAGCATTGTGGATACAGCTCATGACTGGGCCCCCCAGTCTCAGGTCACGAGAGTCCTCTAATGGTACCCACAATCCCATGGGACAGTATACTTTCTATGCCAAGATGGAAGCAACCCACTCCCACATCCCACCCTGGTTCAAATACAACTGTGCAGTGTTTAACCCTTCCATTTTGTTCTGACTGCTGAGCTGAAAGCAGAGTGACCCTTCTCCTGTGTTTGTAATTGCAATCAACACAAATTCCTTTTCCAAACGTGCTGCTAGCAGGTCATGCGAGTACAGCCAGATTTTGGTTAATCTCTGGTGTGAGGCAAGCAAACAGTTCAATTTTAACAAGAGTTCTCATAATGACCATGTGAACCAGGAAATAACAATGAAGTTGGCAGTGTTGAGGATTCGTTGGACTAGTGAGCAGTGCCCGGAGCGGATTAAACAGCTCAGGAACAACTACCTGAAATCCAAAGATGAGAACTGCACCTATGGGAACTCACAATCATCCTGCCCCTTTTACGAGGAGTTTGACCAGGTGCTAGTACTGAGGCAGCCTGATCTTCCGGGATGGTCACCTTCTCACCCCTGAATCTAATATAGGACCAGAGGGGAGCCAGCAAACACCAGATCAGGCTGCCAAAATGACTCTTGTACTTAAACTGGCCCCCAAGGAGACTTTGTTGCTGGAGCAGCTGCAGCACATTCTGAGTCCATGCTCTGAGGAGTTTTCTGATGACCTTCCAGAGGAATAGCCTGCTGCAGAACTGGTAGTCTACTGGCAGGGATCAGGGGAGCAAGAGGTGTTCTTGGCTAGCTGCAGGAGCTGACAGGACTGGACAGATTTGTTGCTGCTGGGACTAAGGAGTTAGTTACTGGCAGGGATGGAAGGAGCAAGAAAGGAGCTTCTAGCTGGCTGCTGGGATTCAACTATGACTGGCTACAGGGAGTGGCCCAGGGCAACATAGAGCTGGGAAGGGAATTAGAACTGCGGCACCCCAAGGAACGGGGTGCATTGGGACTGACTCAGTGGGGAGCTGTGGTCAGTGAACTGAGTCTAAAAGGGGAGGCTCAGCAGGAAGGTTGGGGTCACTGAGGACTCAAGTAGGGGCAAGGAGTCCCCAGGGAAGAAGCCCTCAGGGCGCTGCTCAATTCCAGAGTAGGAGACTTGCAACCTAGCCGGACCAAGCGAGGGTACCATGATGGGCCTTGTTGGACTGGTTAAAGACTGACCCCAGGGAGGTCTGCAGCACATTGGGGACATTTTGGATTGTGTACCCTGGAAGGGGTTTGTTTGTTTTGCACATGGACAGAGTGTGAGTTGACAGGAGGGCTGAGCCACCAAAGACCTGCCTGACAAGCACAGCAGCTCACGGGGGGCACCATGAGCAGAGAAAAACTGCAGGCATGTGCACACTCAACCAGAGGGCACTTGCAAGAGGTGAGTGCACCCCTTTAGAAAGTCCATAATGTGAGAGCACAGAGCATCCCTAAACTGCCCGGATGCATCCTGCCCCCGCTGTGATAGATACACTTTTCTGCTTGAATGTAGTAGATCAGCAATCCATTACTGTCATAGCTCCATTCAGGGGCAAATGACTCACGTTTGGCTTCACAAAAGTTATGAGAAGCACAGCAGGCCACAATAATGGGAACAGCATTGATGACACTGGAATACAAATGTGTCTGTAATCAGTGCCAGTGGGATTTTCGTCTACCAAATGCATAATTGAACCACCATTCTGCACCTGCCAAGAGTGTAATAAGCCTTCTTTTGCTAAGCCTTCTGAGATCTGGGTATGATTTCATAAACCAAGGCAAAGGGGGGGGGGGGAGGGGGTACTTGAAGTTCTCCAAGTTAACAGTGGGGACAGTTACTCCATTTATGGCAATGTCATTTGGTGGGAATAGTGTCCCAGCCTGTTAATGAATGTAAACTCCCAATGCTCAGAAAACATTGGCATCATGAATTTTTCAAGTGCAGCCCACATTGGCATCCATAAATTGGCTTATTTGGTCCACCAGGGCCTGCATAATAATGGCGAAGTGCTTTTATGGTTCAGGTACACATGTGCTTCTTGTGGAGGGCAAGCTATAAGCACGAGTCCCATCAACGGCCCCAACACAGTTTGGAAACTCCATTGTCTCAAAAGCAACAGTTACTTCAGGGATATTGTTTATGCCCAGCACTTTTGGGTAAATCACACACCTGATTGCCTTTGAAACCTCCGCAAACATTTTACCCACTGTTGACTTTCCAGTGGTTAGTAATGGACCTGTAGTAGTCTGGGTAGCCAGCTTCCAGATGGTTATAGCTTCTAGACTGGTATGGCCATGCTCATTTGTGTTTCCTGATGCTGGAGAGTTGGTGCAAGCTGCTTACAAAGCTGCAGAAATGTACCTTTCTTCATGCAAAAGTTTTGGACCCACTGCTGGTCATCTCAGGTGTGCTTGAAGATGTAATCCCACCAGTCTGTGCTTGTGGCCCTGCCCCAGAAGTGCCAGTCTATATACGGGGCATCAGCGGCTACCCCAGAAGTCACAAGCAGCATCAGCTAATTTGATACTTCTATGTCTGCATCATCCTGCCTCCTCCTTTTCAATCACATTCCTTCGGTAGGTCAGAAACTGCCACCGGAATGTCCACCATTGTCTAGTGGGTGCTTTGCCCATTTGCTGAAACAGGAGTGAAAGCACAAGCAAGAGAAGCTGTTGAAATGGTGACTCTTCCATGTTGCAGGCTCGGGTTTCCGGGAACATGCAGACCCAAAAGGCAGCTCAGCGGGATGTGTTGATGGGCTGCGACAACTTCCTGTAACATTTGGGGTGGTCAGTCAAGTTTTCCCACACTGCACCAGAAACAGGAGCTAGAGAGGCTACAGCTGAGGAGGGCACTAGGAAGCCGGGGATATGGCAGTTTGACTTTGGTCTGCGTACTGCACTGTAGGTTCTGGAGGCCTGGGTTTGGGGCCTGTGTCTAGAAGTTCTAAACCTAGGGGCAATGTACAGTGTGGATGCACAACCCAGGGTCCATGGACTCAAGTCCCACTAACCCAGGGCTTCCATTGCAGAGTAGACATATCCAAAGAGTTATTTAAAAACATAGGGCCAGATCCTTACCAGGTGCAAATTTATGTAGCTCAAATTGATTTCACGCTATGCCCATTTACACCACTAGAGCATCTGGACTTTAGCATACATATCCATTGCTTAGCAGTTACTATTTCAAAGTACAAATGGTAGGGTAAAAGATTTTCACTTAATAATAATAATAATTATTTATTTTAAAGAATTAATGGCATTTGTTTACTTTAAACATGAATTGTTCTAAGTCCAGCCATTTGCACTTTGGAATTTAAAAAATGAACAAACAATAACCCACACATACACACCAAACAAACTGAATGTAATGATTTCTGCTAATTTGTACAGAAAAAAAAATCCATCAGGCATTTGGGCTAAAACTAGCAGACCAAGTTTCAGCCCAGTGTTTATTAAAATGAGTTATAAACCTCTCAATAATGAAAATGCTGACAGACCATTAAAGTATAGTTGCTATTAAAAGCAAGTTCTAAAATATATTGTAGCTTTTAAAAAAAAAATGAAGTGGTATTGTTTCACCCCTTTGTAATCTGTAGTGTCCCCAATACAGGCTTGTGCTACTGTATAGGACAATCAAGTATTAAAGCATTATGGTTAATGTATTCGTATTTGTTAAATGGAATGAAGGGGTTGTGAACGGTTCGGTCACAGACACCCCCCCTGGGACTGTCACCTGATGTGCTGAGACTACCTCTGAGCCCATTTTCTCTGCCAATTTGGGCCTCCGGAACCCTGCCTTGTTGAGCCAGACACGCAAGCCTGCTGCAACACAGATCCAGGGTCTGAACCATGCCCCCAAAGCTGCAGACTTAACTGAAAACAGCTTAAGAAGTGCTCCTGTCTCCAGCACCCAGACACTCAGCTCCCAATGGGATCCAAACCCCAAATAAATCCGTTTTACTCTATATGAAGCTTATACAGGGTAAACTCATAAATTGTCTGCCCTCTATAACACTGATAGAGAGATATGCACAGCAGTTTGCTCCTCCAGGTATTAATCACTTACTCTGGGTTAATTCATAAACAAAAGTGGTTTTATTAAGTATAAAAAATAGGATTTAAGTGGTTTCAAGTAATAGTAGACAGAACAAAGTAAGTTACCAAGCAAAATAAAACAAATCATGCAAGTCTAAACCTAATACATTAAGAAACTGAATACGGGTAAATCTCAACCTCAGAGATGTTCCAATAAGCTTCTTTCACAGACTAGACTTCTTCTTAATCTGGGCCGAATCCTTTCCCCTGGTACAGTTCTTGTTAGTTCCAGCTCAGGTAGTAGCTAGGGGATTTCTCATGACTGCAGCCCCCTTTATTCTGTTCTACCCCCTTTTATAGCTTTGGCCCAAGGCAGGAATCCTTTGTGTCTCTGGGTTCCCACCCCTCCTGCTAAATGGAAAAGCACCAGGTTTAAGATGGATTCCAGTATCAGGTGACGTGGTCACATGTCATTATAAGACCTCATTCTTCATTACCCACAGACTGGCCCCCACGTCCACAAGAAGGCTTGCTGGTAAATAAACCATCTACAGCCAATTGTCCTAGTCAATAGGTGCCATCAAGGTTCTAAACCACTATTAATGGCCCACATGTTGCATAATTATAATAGGCCCTCAGAGTTAACTTAATATTTCTAGTTTTAGATACAAGAATGATACATACATACAAATAGGATGAACACACTCAGTAGATTATAAGATTTATAATGATACCTTTCAAGAGACCTTTTGCATAAAGCATATTCCAGTTACATGATGTTCACATTCCAAGCATATTTTCATAAAGCATATGGAGTGCAATGTCACAGGGGTAAAACAAACACCACCACAAAACTGTAAGAACAAAACAGACCTAATGTTAAAGAAAATATCATATCAAGTGAAAACTAATAATAGCAACCGCATGGAGTATTTAATACAGCATGGAGAGGCCACCCCTCTGACAACTAGTTGTTTTGGGGGGGTTTCTTCCTCCTGAATTGGCCCTGAGGTGGCAAAGAAAATACTGAGAACATGAACTGATTTCTAGTCATATAGATCACTGAGTCATTAAAATACATTACGCTATCTTATGGAGCACGGTGCAGGGCGGGAGAGGATTTGTCTATAATGCCTATAGTGTTACGTTTTTAATCTCTTTCATATTTCATCCTTATTGATATGAAAATTGCTGGTATAGTCTGCAGGCCACTCTAGCCATATAGCAAGACAGGGGCTAGAAAGGCAATTATATTATTTAGTTTTGGTCCCTTGTAGATGATGCCATTGTAAATCCAGCTGTATTCAGCAAGCTCTTGTCCTGTCATGTTTTCATTAGCTTGTATCCAAGCTTTTATTTAAACTTTTATAAAATGTGAAGGAGATGTAATTGGTCCTACTGGAAGCTGGTACGCCAAGTGAAAGGTTGCAATGCTTTATTGACTTTGAGATTGCAGTGCTGTATATTAAACTTTGATCAGTTTGACTGCCTTTTGGTCTGCTTACTTGCCTTAGAATGATGAGACTTCCAGGCAACCAGGTCAAAAGTAGCATAGGCTTCCAGCAGTTGACTGAGTAACCAAAAGCTGAGAGGATTATTGGCGAATTTATTGCAGATGGATATGGAGGACTAAGAATCAGTCCATAGAAACTGAGGGCTAGATAAACAAAGGGATTTAGGTGCCCAGCTGCCACTTTAGGTGCCTAATTCCAAAATGTCGATCCTCAAAACCCCCACTCATTTGCTACCTAACCCTATAGGTGCCTTAATTCCCACCAATAAAGTTCATAAAATTTCTTCTGGTGAGCATGCACACAGCTTCCTGGTGCCTATATCCCATAGAATGCTCAAGCTACATATTACCCCTCTGGGCCTGATCCAGTATGTATGCTCTAAGGCCACTTTAAGAGTACTCCTACCACATGAGGGCCCACATTAAATACAGCTACAGGAAGAGATGGGGCTCTCTCAATCTCTCCTGTTGAAGCTGATATTAAATGTTTCTTGAAGCAAGGACTTGCACCTGATTCCTCCACACCCAAAGGGTGTGCCCTAACCCCTAAGCTATAGAGCCACCCACTTTCTTTGTGGCTCAGTTAACAGTTAGTTATTTTATACAATGTGGAACAGCTTCAACAGGAGGGACTGACAGAGACCTACATCAGAATATTGCATAGCCCAGTGGTGGCACTCTTCTGGGAAGGGGGAGACCTGTGTACGTCCCAGGCAGAATATGGCATGGTCTCCCACAATCCAGGGGAGTACTCTAAACCAGTGGCATAAAAAGCGACCTCCTCCAGCTCTGTTTTGTGGGGGGCCCGATCCAGTACTCATGCTCTAAGGTGATGTTAGTGCAGAATTCTCTTCAGTTGTTTGTAAGAAAGGACTGATCTGGCTTACGTGCCTAACTCCATGAGATGGTTCACAGCTGTGCATCCCTAACCGAATAGGTGCCTAAGTCCCTTTGAGGAGTAGGGCTTAGGCCACACCCCTCTCCTCAGTCTTTCCTATTGGCTAGCTTAGATGGTTCCCCACTCAGCTTGCTGGCTTTTGGGAATCCTCCAGCAACTCATTGTCCCCATGCTTTATACAGGGAGCCGGGGCACCTAGTTAGATGTTGTGGATTCTACTGGGCAGCATGGCATCAAAGGTTAGGCAGTGCAATGCTGAGCCTAAGTCTCCTGTGTGGATCTAGTCCTAAATGGCTAGGAGCTGGCATCTTTTGCAAATTATAAGCCATTACACACAACGGAGCAGGTCTTCATCAGATGTTTCTCAGTGTAGCTCCATTGCAGTATACGTATAAAATGATACAGTAAGAATTTTCTAGGACAAATTCACATCTTTAGTCCCTTTGATTGTTTAGCTGCTTACTTTTTTAGGAGTAATTTTCATACCTCATAATGCTAATATTCAGTCAAAATTATTACAAGCTGTTCAAAATATGGAGGAATTATTTAAATAGGGCATTATGTTTGACCATCCTAAAACCTGGAGAAAGTTTAAATCCGGATCCAATTTTTGCTTCCAGTTATGATATGCTTTATAACAATCTTTATGGTTAGCTGACCCAAATCCCTGGACCCAAAATCCCATTCTGACGAACAAACACACAAACAAACTTTGGGAAGGTTCAGATAAAGATACAAATTTTGAATAAATTCAGTCCAATGCCAACATCTTAAAATCAACAATGAAGGGTAATTGTGATAGTTGATGGTAAATATGGTTGTTCCCCAGCATGCTTTTATGGTTTGTTCAATCAGCTACCTCTCTTGGACATAGTCACTACTTTCATTTTCTTTTCTTTTATGCTACCAAAGCTAAGTTTGCACCTCTTAGACACTTTGCCTGAATAAAAATAATTAGGAATATAAATAGAAGAGAGAAGAGGGTCTATACGTATTCTTTGCCTTTCCTCAAAAGGGAACAAATGTGATAGCCTACATAGTCTATCTAGAACATAGGGATAGTAATAAAGGATGTGAATTTCAAATAAAAATCTACCTTTATAGTTCACTTATTTGTACCCTTCTAAAGCATTAGAAGCTACATTTCTGTGGAATTATAACATCATCAACTGTCTAGTTAACTATCCATAGGAATATATTCCCTATTGATATTCCAGAGGATACAGTAGAAACTCATTGGTAGTTCATCTATTGGTTTGAGTATATATTATAAATTATATATATTAGTTATTTGTCACAGTTAAAATGGCACACAACCCTAATAGAGGTAGACAAGACTTTGGCTTATGCTACTATATGCTAACCCTTTAAAATATTGTACTACAGAAATGAGAGAGACACATCTTTGGTTTCATAGTTTATAAGCAGTTTTGTGGATAACAATGTGTTCATGATTACCAGGGTACATAATATAGCAGGCTCCAATGAATGAGTACTCTTCACCCAATTGTTTTTACCCACTATCCTAATGATCGTGGATTCTCCCTCTCTTCTCCCATCACTCAGATCTTCCTGTCGACTGCCTTTCCCCACTCGTTGTGTAACTTTGATCACTTACCACTCGTCTTCAAGGTTATGTCAGGGCTTCCTGCTTCAAGGCTTATCTGAGCATTGCTGATTTGACAGCCTTCAAGCAGAGTAGCTAGGGAATAAAGTTGCAACATTAAACTAGACAGGGGTAGTAAAAAGCAGAAATTATGTGGATCAAAGAGGTGTTGCAGAATTTAAACTCATTAAAATAGTGGATAAAGGGTACTTGAGAAGCAGAGAGGGAATATTGCATTGGTTTTGTTTGATTTTGTGTTCACCGATAGAAAAATTTGTAAGAACACTTAAAGCATAATACAAAGACCTTTGAAATCAGTGGAAAGACTCCCATGGACTTCAGTGGGATTTGAATAAGGCCCTTAGAGCTGACCAGGCTACTTTAATCACCCTAATCAATGATTAACTATCCAGATTGGTCAACACATCCTAATGACTTTCCCTTTGTGAATGGATCACAGTTATTTTTAAATGACATTTCATTGTTGATTTTGCTCTGTACTTGTTATAGCACAAGCTATGGTATTACAAGCCATATCTTCAACTTATGTATATGAATAGTGTCTTAGTAAATAAAGTTTTGGCGTTATGAACTGTATTTTCTGAAATGGGGTGCTCATAAAGATATGTCTGAGACGCACTATCAGACAAAAAAATCAAATAATATTGTAGAACAGTGTTGCTTCAGTAGAATATGCAAAATAAAAAGGCATTAGTCAGCTCAGAGGTTCCTGTTTAAACCAGAAATCCCATTAAGTGCTTAAAATTGATTTAGCCACCCTCCCCTCAAATAATAAAATAAAATTCGTCAAATGTCTTTTAAATCAGATAATAAATAAAAGTAAGTAGGTAAAATCCTCAGGGAAGAGGGGGACCTTAAGGCCATCTGATTTATTTTTCACATCTATTTCATTTTTTCACCTTTTTTCCCCCCTGCTGAAATTCATACATACACAATGTCATAAAATAGTGCAGCTTTGGATTCAATTTATCTTCACAAAAAACAATTCATGTGAACTCAGGCCAAAAGAGTATAGTGAAATAATGTGGATTTTTTTTTTCATTTATATTCACTGCCATGTCTTTTCACTAAAGTTAATGCATTTCCCCCCAAAGCTAATTCATTTTCATTTAAACCAATATAGTATCTGCCTTCCAGAAATGTCATGTTTGAACACACTGTGCTGAATTTGTGTAAATTATAGATTTTAGCTCGTAATAACACTATACAAGTGGTCAAGAAAAACCTAACCAGAGCTGTACATGAAGGATAATATTCATATTTTGTTTTGGGGGGCCCTGTTTATTGGTCTAAAGGGGTGCAACTGTTGCCTCCAGGGAAGAATGGTGTTTTCATAGAAAAGGAATGCCTTTTGTTTAAATGTAATGTAGGGAGTAGAAAGAACTGGATATTCCATAGGTTCAGAAATTAGGACCTAAACTCAGGTGGGGATTGGAAATTCAAGGAGTTTTGTTTTGTGCAGATTCCAGATGATCAAGGGGTTGCTTGGATTGGTCTTCCAAAATTCCATCCCTTAACAATCTGGAGGTGTCTCTCCTAGCTGTTATTTTAGAATTGGCTGGAGCATCCTTCATGCCCTGTGCTCACAACACAAACCCATGAGCATGAAGAAGAGAAAGGAACACCTTGGGCCACCAGCACACTAGTCTTGTTTTTCCATTAGGTGATATGCAGTTAGGGGAATCCTGTGAAGGGAGACAAGATGGTCGCCTTGATAGATTTGGAGTCCAAAGATTCAGTAGGACCATGGGTTAAATTCCTCACAGATTAAACTCGACCCATCACGTGTCTATGTGCAATGTAAGAGATGAGAACTGCTTACATATTATGTGTATTTGATTTCTAGATTGATTTAGTGTGAGCTCAACAGAGGAGCAGTTGAGGGTGTAGTGATGGGAAATACAAAGAATTTTGCTCCCCTCTTTAAGCTATGGCTAGTGATGGTGAGTTAAATAATAATAATAATATAATTAATACCTTAATTGATAGAGATTTTTAATAAATCAGTGGAAAGCAAATCAAACAATGACTTAAACTAGCATTTTTATATTTTATTGTATTTTGATTATAATTTGGTGGGACTTTTTTTNGCAGCATGGCATCAAAGGTTAGGCATTGCAATGCTGAGCCTAAGTCTCCTGTGTGGATCTAGTCCTAAATGGCTAGGAGCTGGCATCTTTTGCAAATTATAAGCCATTACACACAACGGAGCAGGTCTTCATCAGATGTTTCTCAGTGTAGCTCCATTGCAGTATACGTATAAAATGATACAGTAAGAATTTTCTAGGACAAATTCACATCTTTAGTCCCTTTGATTGTTTAGCTGCTTACTTTTTTAGGAGTAATTTTCATACCTCATAATGCTAATATTCAGTCAAAATTATTACAAGCTGTTCAAAATATGGAGGAATTATTTAAATAGGGCATTATGTTTGACCATCCTAAAACCTGGAGAAAGTTTAAATCCGGATCCAATTTTTGCTGCCAGTTATGATATGCCTTATAACAATCTTTATGGTTAGCTGACCCAAATCCCTGGACCCAAAATCCCATTCTGACAAACAAACACACAAACAAACTTTGGGAAGGTTCAGATAAAGATACTAATTTTGAATAAATTCAGTCCAATGCCAACATCTTAAAATCAACAATGAAGGGTAATTGTGATAGTTGATGGTAAATATGGTTGTTCCCCAGCATGCTTTTATGGTTTGTTCAATCAGCTACCTCTCTTGGACATAGTCACTACTTTCATTTTCTTTTCTTTTATGCTACCAAAGCTAAGTTTGCACCTCTTAGACACTTTGCCTGAATAAAAATAATTAGGAATATAAATAGAAGAGAGAAGAGGGTCTATACGTATTCTTTGCCTTTCCTCAAAAGGGAACAAATGTGATAGCCTACATAGTCTATCTAGAACATAGGGATAGTAATAAAGGATGTGAATTTCAAATAAAAATCTACCTTTATAGTTCACTTATTTGTACCCTTCTAATGCATTAGAAGCTACATTTCTGTGGAATTATAACATCATCAACTGTCTAGTTAACTATCCGTAGGAATATATTCCCTATTGATATTCCAGAGGATACAGTAGAAACTCATTGGTAGTTCATCTATTGGTTTGAGTATATATTATAAATTATATATATTAGTTATTTGTCACAGTTAAAATGGCACACAACCCTAATAGAGGTAGACAAGACTTTGGCTTATGCTACTATATGCTAACCCTTTAAAATATTGTACTACAGAAATTAGAGAGACACATCTTTGGTTTCATAGTTTATAAGCAGTTTTGTGGATAACAATGTGTTCATGATTACCAGGGTACATAATATAGCAGGCTCCAATGAATGAGTACTCTTCACCCAATTGTTTTTACCCACTATCCTAATGATCGTGGATTCTCCCTCTCTTCTCCCATCACTCAGATCTTCCTGTCGACTGCCTTTCCCCACTCGTTGTGTAACTTTGATCACTTACCACTCGTCTTCAAGGTTATGTCAGGGCTTCCTGCTTCAAGGCTTATCTGAGCATTGCTGATTTGACAGCCTTCAAGCAGAGTAGCTAGGGAATAAAGTTGCAACATTAAACTAGACAGGGGTAGTAAAAAGCAGAAATTATGTGGATCAAAGAGGTGTTGCAGAATTTAAACTCATTAAAATAGTGGATAAAGGGTACTTGAGAAGCAGAGAGGGAATATTGCATTGGTTTTGTTTGATTTTGTGTTCACTGATAGAAAAATTTGTAAGAACACTTAAAGCATGATACAAAGACCTTTGAAATCAGTGGAAAGACTCCCATGGACTTCAGTGGGATTTGAATAAGGCCCTTAGAGCTGACCAGGCTACTTTAATCACCCTAATCAATGATTAACTATCCAGATTGGTCAACACATCCTAATGACTTTCCCTTTGTGAATGGATCACAGTTATTTTTAAATGACATTTCATTGTTGATTTTGCTCTGTACTTGTTATAGCACAAGCTATGGTATTACAAGCCATATCTTCAACTTATGTATATGAATAGTGTCTTAGTAAATAAAGTTTTGGCGTTATGAACTGTATTTTCTGAAATGGGGTGCTCATAAAGATATGTCTGAGACGCACTATCAGACAAAAAAATCAAATAATATTGTAGAACAGTGTTGCTTCAGTAGAATATGCAAAATAAAAAGGCATTAGTCAGCTCAGAGGTTCCTGTTTAAACCAGAAATCCCATTAAGTGCTTAAAATTGATTTAGCCACCCTCCCCTCAAATAATAAAATAAAATTCGTCAAATGTCTTTTAAATCAGATAATAAATAAAAGTAAGTAGGTAAAATCCTCAGGGAAGAGGGGGACCTTAAGGCCATCTGATTTATTTTTCACATCTATTTCATTTTTTCACCTTTTTTCCCCCCTGCTGAAATTCATACATACACAATGTCATAAAATAGTGCAGCTTTGGATTCAATTTATCTTCACAAAAAACAATTCATGTGAACTCAGGCCAAAAGAGTATAGTGAAATAATGTGGATTTTTTTTTTCATTTATATTCACTGCCATGTCTTTTCACTAAAGTTAATGCATTTCCCCCCAAAGCTAATTCATTTTCATTTAAACCAATATAGTATCTGCCTTCCAGAAATGTCATGTTTGAACACACTGTGCTGAATTTGTGTAAATTATAGATTTTAGCTCGTAATAACACTATACAAGTGGTCAAGAAAAACCTAACCAGAGCTGTACATGAAGGATAATATTCATATTTTGTTTTGGGGGGCCCTGTTTATTGGTCTAAAGGGGTGCAACTGTTGCCTCCAGGGAAGAATGGTGTTTTCATAGAAAAGGAATGCCTTTTGTTTAAATGTAATGTAGGGAGTAGAAAGAACTGGATATTCCATAGGTTCAGAAATTAGGACCTAAACTCAGGTGGGGATTGGAAATTCAAGGAGTTTTGTTTTGTGCAGATTCCAGATGATCAAGGGGTTGCTTGGATTGGTCTTCCAAAATTCCATCCCTTAACAATCTGGAGGTGTCTCTCCTAGCTGTTATTTTAGAATTGGCTGGAGCATCCTTCATGCCCTGTGCTCACAACACAAACCCATGAGCATGAAGAAGAGAAAGGAACACCTTGGGCCACCAGCACACTAGTCTTGTTTTTCCATTAGGTGATATGCAGTTAGGGGAATCCTGTGAAGGGAGACAAGATGGTCGCCTTGATAGATTTGGAGTCCAAAGATTCAGTAGGACCATGGGTTAAATTCCTCACAGATTAAACTCGACCCATCACGTGTCTATGTGCAATGTAAGAGATGAGAACTGCTTACATATTATGTGTATTTGATTTCTAGATTGATTTAGTGTGAGCTCAACAGAGGAGCAGTTGAGGGTGTAGTGATGGGAAATACAAAGAATTTTGCTCCCCTCTTTAAGCTATGGCTAGTGATGGTGAGTTAAATAATAATAATAATATAATTAATACCTTAATTGATAGAGATTTTTAATAAATCAGTGGAAAGCAAATCAAACAATGACTTAAACTAGCATTTTTATATTTTATTGTATTTTGATTATAATTTGGTGGGACTTTTTTTTAAAAATCTAATGTAAGTTGCAGAACAGCAATAGCTTATCCAGGAAAAAGATGAATTACTTCTCTTAACAGTCCTAGCAATTGTGATTGTCTGGGATAGTACCACTGTCATTCTGTGGGTCTGGGGGCAGGGCATTCCTGTGTGTGTGTGCACATGGTGCTGAGGAGCTAGATTCTGGAATTTTCTTCCTTTCTCTGGCAGAGGTCAGTCCTAGCCCCTTTGGGGGAACAGTGTAAGCCCACATTTTTCATACATCTTTTTTCTTGTTACTTAACTAGTGATGAGAAAGCTCCAAAAGTATCAGAGATTCAGTTCATTAGTTAACTCAAAGTTTTGATTAACATCCTCCATTTCTCTCAGATTTTTTGAGGTAGAAACAGGATCATAACTGTGGCCAGTTGCACCTCAAACTTTCTGAAATTTGAGAAACTAAACTACAGATTACATTACTGCATTAAAGAACTTGGTTGGAGGGAAGGGGAAGCAGAAGTATGTAATGCAAGTAAAAGTAAAATGGAGAATGTTGTGGTTTTCTTCTGTAACATTTTGAAATAATAAATGTGATTCTTCCTGGAGTGATGATCCCAAACATGGACGCACATGAGCCGGAAGATTTCTGTAGCAGTGTCCGTTGGCCCACACATGCGCCATACATAGCCTCGTGGTGCAAGCGAGGTTACATGAGGCTGTGAGGGACAATGACCCCTCAGTTCCCTCTCACCACCACATGTTCAGAGTCAGAATCCTCATTCCTCCATACTCATAGCTTGCTGGCGAGAATGCTTGTCCGCAGGGCTGGCCTTACCATGAGGCGAACTGAGGCGGCTACACTGAAGCTATTTTCCCACCCATTCAAGAATACAAGAGTCACCAAAGAAGAAGACATTTTGATTATGAGGCATGGGATAATCCCATAAGGGACCCCAAACAACAATTCAAAGTTGAATTCTTTAACCAGGTGCTAGATTCTTCAACAGTCAGTTGAAGAACGTTTCATGCAGCTCAAGGAACACAGCAGTATATTTGGGATGTTGTATGATATTCCAAAACTCCTCACTATACCTGAAGAAGACCTACACCAGCAATGCAGGGCACTAGAGACAGTGTTGACAAATGATGGCATGCGCAATATTGATGTGAGTGATTTAGGTGATGAACTGAAAGCCCTTTCAAGATACATTTCAGCAGGATCAACTCCAAAGGCTGTTCCGGAATATATGTGCACAAATAAGATGACCACCCTCTTTCCAAATGCTTTTGTTGCTCTGTGCATACTTCTAACACTTCCTGTAACAGTTGCCAGTGGAGAATGCAGCTTCTCCAAGCTGAAGTTAATAAAAACACAACTACACTTCACAATGACACAGGAAAGGCTGGTCGGCCTTGCAACCATCTCAATAGAGCATGAGCTGGCCCAGACTGTGGACCTTCAGGAAGCAATTCAAACCTTTGCAACCAAGAAGGCACAGAAAGCACCACTTTGATTATTCAAACAGATAAAAATGTCACTGTTTACTATGCAGATAAGAAAAGTTACATTTGCTGTTCAGGCGTTTGAAAGTTAAGTGTTACTTAAAATTTTTGAACAAGGCATTTTAAGTTGTTACTTCTCTTTTATTGGGATAGGTAGCAGAGCAGTACCATGAGAGGAGTAGAACAGGAAGAAGGCAGAATTGAGACCTTTCGAAGTTTTGGCCCAAGCGAGGGGACATGGGGGTGTCATTTGAGCTCCCCGCCTCAGGTGCTAAAATGTTGTGGGCTGGCCCTGCTTGTCCGTTGTACATAGTTAGCGTTTCTCTTTTTTTCTTTTCCTATAGTTAGTTAGTGCTGTTAATTAGTGTAGTTAGTCTCAACCCTTGCCCTATTTGGGGCCAGGATCTCCCTCTGCTTCTCTGAGGGACTATTCCCCACGTGCCAGGGTTCAGGAATTGCGCGTCATGCCCTTGCTCATTCTCTGTGAGTGAAGAGCACCGCCGCTGCCTTTATTGCTTTGCGGAAACCTATCTAGCTGCCCACTGAGACATCTGCTGCTCCTTTCCGAAGCGGACCCATGAGTCTCGCCTACTCCGCCTCTGCAAGTTCCTTATGGAGGAGGCTCTCCAGCCACATGCCCTGTCTGACCCAGGTCTGTCGGATTCAATGGTGCAATGCCCTTCACCAGCAGTGAGAGCCCCATCCAGCCCTTCTTGTGCCTCGGCTCCGGCGGTGTAGCCAGTGCCGGAGAAGCCCCAGCGTGAGAGTCGCGAAGGCTATCATGGGCATCTTAGCAAGTCCCCGTCGCAAACTTTTGCCAAGCGCAATGTTCCCTCCCCGAGTTGCACACGGTTTGGGTGAGGTGTCACATGCAGAGACCACCACTCCACCACCTAAGCTTCTCCATTCCGAGAGCAAGACTAAAAAGAAGCAGGAGGTGGCGGTAACTATGTCGGATGCACCTAGGGTGACCAGACAGCAAGTATGAAAAATCGGGACAGGGGGTGGGGGGTAATAGGAGCCTATATAAGTAAAAGACCCAAAAATCGGGACTGTCCCTATAAAATCGGGACATCTGGTCACCCTAGATGCACCAGCTGCCTGCCGGGTCCTCTCCGAGGCATGCAGTTGGGGATGTCACTTCATGCAGGCCACTCTACAGCCCTCAGACAGTAATAACTTTCTGTTACTGCCACATGGGCTGGATTCAAACTGATTGTTTAGGAATGAAAAGCTCTGTAGTATGTTACCAATCATTTGAGCCACCTATGACTTATACTAAAAAAGGATAAATGTGGTGTAGTTTTGTCTTCTTTGAAAGCTTAGTGAAAAGAATGAAGCCCCCATAGGTAGCACTCTGCATTACAGAAGTATATGTTCATATATGTGCAATGTCTTACATTTTGGATCTTTTCAAGCTTCTCAGCGTTATATCAGTTTTTTGACCAAGCAACCTCTTTTCCATGGGGAAAATAATGATTGTTAAATGGGGACCGATAGAATGGCCTCACAATCAAAATTTAACATACTGAAAAGGTCAATATTTTCAGTGAAAACAGTCAAAGCCACCATGCTCTTTGTTCTTCGGTTTCTTCAATGCTACAATTAATGTAATTAAGTTAACTTTAAGCTAAGATGCATTGTCATAGATCATAACCTTTAAAAATGTCTCGGCATTCGCTCTCACACATTTACCTTAGTTAGCATATTTTAATGACATCCCATGGAGGAATTGTATTAAGTATTCCTGGCTTCTTATATTTTTTTTTTAAAGCAACTATCAAATGCACTCAGATCTTGAGAAACCCTGTTTAAACATGCATCGGCATACACATGGTGACTCAGATATAAAAAAATAGTGCTAGAGACAAATATACAAAGCAACACTGTAATATTTAAATATTTGTCATGTCAACGCACTCTATACCTTTATTTGTTTATTTATTTATTATGTGATATGATATTCAGGAGGAAGTAAGGATGTGACCAAAAGAGAGGATGTGTGTATGAAATGTTCAGGCCCTGTCTTATCATTATTTAGATGATTGATAAACAAAGCACCTAACTTACCACCATCAAGCTAAGCTGTATGACCTTTTCCCAAAAGATCTGACAGTAGTAACACAAGGTGAAATTCTGTACACAAATAACACAGGTAATATGACCAGCTTCACCCAAAGTCTGACATAATTCCCTATTTCAGGCTCCTGATATCTCAACCAAGAAAATGTGGCTATCACTGACTGGTTTCCACTAATATACATAGGATCAATAACTGTATTGTGACAGGGCTAGCTGCACCTCTGCCCCCTTTCTGGTATCTCTGTGTCCACCTACCTCAGGTGCAGGGTCTAGGGGTGGAATCTCATGATTCTCCTACTCTCAGATCAGAACCCAGGCACCCTTCCCTGGGTATACCAGCTGCTTATCATACTGCAAGTCCAACTGGGTTTCAGGCACCTGCGTTATTTCCCTTCAGGAACCGGTGACCAGTGATTGTGACCAACAGCTTTCTTAAAACACAGTGTTTTTGTTTAGCAGTTGGAACAAAGCATTAGAAAAATGAGATTTTTAAAATAACAGCTTATGTTCATATTTAGTCACATGCAATCCTACACTCCACTACCAGCTATGTTAGATAGACTTTCCTCCTCAGTTACAGGAACAGAACCAATTTAGGCCATGTCTACACTATGGGGACTCTAGCGGCATAGCTACAGCACCATAACTGTGGCAGCATAACCCCTTAATGTAGATGCAGCCGTTGGAGATAGAAAGGTTTTTCTAGCTTTGTGGGAACCCCACCTCCCCAAGTGACAGCAGCTAGGGCTATGTCTACACTACAAAGTTTGGTTGATTGAAGTTATGTCGGCATACAGACACTACCTGTTGTATATTGCTTGGGCATCTGCATGTTTGGGTGCTTGCTTTCACATGCTCACTGTGAGGGGTTGCTTCAATGTAAAATGTGGTGCTCCACAGATAGGTATCCTGGTGTGCCCCACACCACTGTCTTGTGGGACATTTTTCACAGTTCTTTGTGGGATTCCATCGATTCACTGAGGGATTTCTGGGAGCAAGTGGAAAGTTCCCGGAATCCCACCATCCAATTTTCTCCATCCCATGATGCTTATTCCATCCAGTAATTGTCATGCTTTTTAAAAACTCCCATCGTCTCACTCGCTGCTTTCAGTCTCAGCCATCTCTCTGGTAGAAGCCTGGACCCTGAAAAGCTCACTGCAATTCTCAGGAGCATTGCGGATACGTACATACAATTCTTCTGTATTTGAACTTGAATAATTACTACTACTACTACTACAGCTGGGTGTGTGAGGAGGAAGATACAGAGATGTTCAATCATACTAACTGAATACTGACGGACACAGTGAAAAAAAGCCAAGTTGCTGCTGGCATTCACAGGGCAGCTCTCCACAGTGGATCATGCATCTGGGCCTGAGAAATTAGCAGTCACTGGTGGTACTGCATCGGAAGGTAGGTGTGGACTGATGGGCAGTGGCTGCAAAAAATTTGGATGTGAAAGGCCACATTTCAGGATCTGTGTGCCAAGCTCACCCCAGTCCACTCCAGCATCACAAAATGAGAACTTCATTGACAGTGGAGGAGCAAGTGGTGATCACTCTCTGGAATCTTGCAACTGGGCAGCGGGCAATCAGTTTGGAGTTGGAAAATCCAGAGTAGGGGCCATTGTTATCCATTAACCATCTCCTGCTAGATGGGATTATGACACTCAATAATGTGCAGGAAGTGCAGCAATAGGGTTCCTGAACTGCAGTGGGGCGATAGACAGCATACATACCCCTCTTCTGGCACCAATCAGCCTTGTCGCTGAATACCTCCGCAGAAAGGGATACTTTTCCATGGTTATGCAAGCACTAGTGGATCACCAGGGATGCTTCGTGATATCAGTGTGGGCTGACCAGGGAAGGGGCATGACACTCACATCTTCAAGAACACAGGACTTCTACAAAAGCTTCAAGGAGGGACATTCTTCAATGATCGGCACATGACCATTGGCAATGTTAAAATGCCAGTAGTGGTTCTGGGGACTCATCCGACCCCTTGCTCATAGAGCCATCCGCTGGCCCCCTCCACCAAGGAAATATTCACCTACCAGCTTAGGGGGTGAAGTCTGACAGTTGAACTTGCTTTTGATATAGATTGAAGGGTTACTGTCTCTGTCTGTTCACTAGATTGGATCTCACCACAGCAACATTCCCATCATTTCTGCTGCACATTATGTACTTTATAATAACTGTAAAGTGAAGGGGGGAAAGCCAGACATAAACGCTAGCACAAATGCCCACGGTGGAGCTCTATGGGTAAGGAGGACTTTAAAAGATTATTTTAACGTCAGGCACATTAATATTGTCCAACGAGCACTTTATGAAATGGTATTTATTGCCTCCCACATGTTAATTCTATAATTTGTGATGTAAACTACTAAATATGGGTGGACTATTACCTCCTGCTATGAATTCGGTAACGTTTGGTGTAATAATAAAGATACCCCGAGTTTCCAAAAGAAACAAGGTGCAAAGAAACAAGGCACCAAAAGTAAAGTGCAAACAAACATACAAGGTAAAAACATTGTACCAACACAAGCCATACTTTAAACCGCAAAGTTCAACATGGACGTAAACTGCAGTTGTCTGTTCCTGTGATTTCACAGGTCAGTGTAGTTGTAGCTGTGGTTCTCCTTGTTTTCCCAGCATGGAGTGGAAGGGTTAAGGATGTACAACCAGGCCCGCCGATGGGGCGGACACAATTGCCCTGGGCGATTTAAAAGGGCCCAGGCCCCCGGCTGCCGCCGCTTCAGTGGCTGGGGGGCATGCATGGCGGATGAATTCCCCGCTCGGGAAGGCTAGCCTCCAGGCTGGACCACCCCTTCTGCCTGAGGCCCTGCCTCTCCCACCGGAGTTCCCTCCCCTCTTCGCGCGGCAGTCAGCCACCCACCACCACACACACCCCAGGGTGCCCAAGTGCTGCCAATCCCAGAGTGCCGGGTGGGTGAGCGGGCATCGTGCCCCGCCCCCAGGCCCAGAACACCGGGTGGGTGAGCGGATGGCCCAGCCCCCGCTATCCTCGGAATGCCAGGCGGGTGAGTGGGCAGCATGGGCCCCCAGCCCTGGAACACCGGCAGTACAGCCCGGGAAGCAGGAAGGGGCCTGAGTGTGACGCGTGGGTGGGGCCACACAAGGCTGTTTGGGGAGGCATAGCCTCCTCCTGCCTTTGATACCCACCGCCCATGGCCTCGGGCCCTTTTAAATCACCTGGGTGGGCTGCAGGGCTCCTAGACGCACGCAGGGTGGTACCGGTGGTGGCGAAGGCTGCTGGGCAGGCATGCAGAAGCCCTGGCTGCGCCAGAAGAGCACAGCCAGCAGTGCAGCCAGCAGCTCACTGGGCACCAGCAGCGCAGCCGGCAGCAGCTCGCTGGGGACCAGCCAGTGCAGGCGAAGCACCACCCAAAAACCTCGGTCATCCCTTTTTAGGGGTCCCATTGACTGTTCTGATGGGGCCCAGAATTGCTGTCGGCACGCCTGTGTACAACCTGTTATGTTGTGGGGTGTAGGAAGCACCAATCATGGTGTTCTCTAAGGACTGGAAAGGCTACTTACTCACAGGTCTTTGGGCATATGACTAAGAGATAGAAGACACCTTTTTGTTTTGTTTTTACCTTGTGACTTTTTTTGTACTAAAATTCAGTGGATTTAAAAATGATTTCCTCAAAAAGGACATAAGACTGAATTAGGCACACAGAGTGGCATTTACCCAGTGACACATACAATTTATTTTTACAGTTGGCCATATCCTGCTCCCTCATATATAACTGCCAAGAGTTCCACTGTGGGGAACTTGTGAAATTCCATAAAATGTGTGCCTTGTATGCATTACTTTTTCCTCACTGTGGTTCCCTGATGCACTGGGGCTTCCTACTCCCTGATGCCCAGTGCAGGTTGTTGGGCAAGATAAGGGTGACAGTTGGAGCAAAGGAATCTCTGTTAACCTGAGTGCACTGGCCATTCTCCCCTTGGAATTGGAGTGCTGCAGACACTTCAGCTGCTGTCATCCTGAGACTGCAACTCTGATGTTTCTTTGTGGCCAAGTTTCCACCCTGCTGTCCAGCCATCTAGTCTGTGCATTGGTTCCAGGATTTAACCTTACTTGCAAAGTTGCTTCACTCCTTAAAACTGCTTTCTTGTTCTTATTAAACACACAAAATAAAATCAGGTAATATATGAGTTCTTGTCATTTACTGGTTTATTGAAAATACCTACATTCACTTCTTTCACTTTGCATGCAAATCTTCTCTTCTCTGACGATGGCTTTGGGAAAATTATATTACGGCACAGCCCACATCTCCTTTTTGCTATGAAATCAAAATCAGAAACTGATTTCTTATATAGATTAAAGCACGCTGCCAGCAAAACCTCTGTTTGTTCTGAACAGGTGATAGATCTGTTTACAGGCTTCTCAAATGCATCGTTTCTGGGGTAATGCTGCATCTCTTTAATCTTCATGTACATTACATGAGAACTAAATACTCAGGTTCCCAGCTTTGATGGTTGATCAGCATATTCCCTCTAGGTGACAAGATGTAGAACAGTTGCAAGGTCAGTTAATGTTTTGTGCTGCTTCTGCTTAATTGACTGATATTTTTTTCCTAATTGCTGAAATTTAGCACAAGGCTCAATAAATTCCTCCTGTTTTAATGGAAGAGTAAACATTTTGTAAATAACCTCCCGACCCCATTTTAAAAGCATGTCTTCTTGTCATCTGTTTCCCTATGTATAAAATGTTTCACATTCAGCACATCACCAGATCACTTTAACCTCCTGAAAATACATTTCAGATGCCTTGATGGATCTGTTGCTCAGCGGTTGGCCTTGGGAAAAGTACACTCTTTATGGTATGCTGAATGCCACATATAGTAATCTGTCTGAATGGAAACAGCAGATGTAATGGAGGGTTGAAGCAGCTCATTTAGCATTGTGACAGTATTTGTGAATGCAGTGCTGTGTGTGATATTTTTGTCATGCATATATTCGATGTTGATCTTGGAGGTTATGAACATGATTAGTGAGTTGGCCATATCTCCTGTGTTTGTAGAGTATTGGAGCATAACTTAACCTGCAAACTATCTCAGCCTCCCTCTGCTATCCTCGATGAGTAGGGTTGATAACATCTCCACTATAAGGTGCTCCACTGGAGTGAGGCTGAATGGTTGTGTTGCTTTTCCAATTGCCTATGAAGCAATTCTGTAGAAATCAAGCTTCCCTTTTATTAACCCCAGAGGTCTCTCCATTTGTTTGGCTCTCTCAGTCTGTATCTACCTTTCAGTGTCCAGCTAAATTGACAGAGCACACACTCCCATCCTATATAGTATGTTTCTTAGCAGGATCCCCTTAAAAGCTTTTGCACTTAAGAAAAATCAATAGTGCTTATGATATTTTGCAGTCCTCCACCTCTTGAACACTAAATTCATGTCGACCCATTATTAGCCTGCCTTGAGGTACTGTTGGAGAAGCAGAGAAAGAAAGCATCACAACTCCACCTTGAAAGCTCTAGGATGGCAGTGCTCTTCAGAAACAATGTTTACCCTTCCTTAATGAATTTACTGAAATGGTGGTAGTATTACACTTAGAGGAACTGTGCAAAATCTATTGTACATGGGGGCTAGGGGGCGGGGGGAGGTTGATCCCTGATATACGCAATTCCATTAAAGACCACTGCAGTCAAAGGAGCTACACAAAGGAGGAGTCTGGCCCAAAATGATATTGATATTTACACAATGTTTTTAAAATATAAATGAATGTAGTGATAACCCCTCTAAATTTTAATTATCTTTCTTTTAAATTTTTGTAAGAGTTTATTGTTCTTTGCACTCTAGTGGGAGAAAGAAAATGCTAAGAGTGAAAAGGAGCATTGGAGAAAATTCAAAAGGAACTAAGGGACAGGGTTATGAGTGATGAAAAATTAGCCAATTTATTTTTTATACAGTAATTCAGAAACAATAGACAAAAATCCAAGTCCTACTCACCTTACTATTGTGGTGTATCATTGAAGTACTTGCATGAGTGAGGCAAGTTTGATTTGGCCCAATAGGGTAAGAACCCCAAAAGAATTTGAAAATAAATATCAAGAACAAGAACAGTGGAAGTTCACGTATGAGACTTTCACACTAATTACTTTGGACAAAAAGTGGTTAGAAACTGCCAATGTAGATTAAAGTAAGTAGAATATATAGTCACAGGAAAAGGAATATACTTTAGGGAAATGAGATACAAAGGAATAAGCATTACCTGTATTTCAGGATGGTGGTTAAGGTGTGATAGATGTGCTGTAGATTTATACTGTATTCTATGGTTTGGATTTGTAAACACCAGGTCTAGATCTTCTCAGAGGTGACATGTAACTGCTGATATGGTGGGGTGGGGGGGCACCATTTTGAATCCACACTCTGAAAAAAGAAAGAAAGAAAAAGAAAGAAATCTGGTGGGGGCACATGACCCCGCATATACCCCCACGATTTGCCTCTGGATCTTCTTTAGGTTTTTACATCCTTCGGTAGAGGCTTGATCCAAAGCCCATTGAAGTCAATGAAAGGTTCATATTGACTTCAATGGGCTTTGGAACAGGCTCTAAATCACATATTTTTTTTAACTCATGCTATATTCAATTTTTAATGTTCATTTCTTTGAAGTAATATTGTCTGAAACACATTCACATTCAAATATCCTGTTTCTCTGCTCCCATATATCATGCTACGCTGCTCGTTATGTTCCAGCAGTGCTCTAACTCTTTCAGATTTCTCTGCCATTAATTTTCTCTTCCCCTTTACTTATTTTGTTATATTAACTACTTAAAGTATACCGAAGTGTATGTGTCTCTTATATGCACAATGGTGGGCTAAAGAGGTGCTGATGTCTCCACAGTAGACAAATAAATACTGAAGTAGCCATACATAAATATCTATATTTTGTAAAATAAATTTAACAATTAAATATTGGGATAGAGCTTCGGGTGTTTGTGTCTGGAATCAGACGGGGGAAATTTAATCACTTTTGTCTATAATTGCACAGAAACCCTGGGAAGCCCAATCCTGCTCCTACTGCTGTCAAGTGGTAGTTTGCCATTGACTTCACAGACAACAAGATAAATTATTCAGGGTAAAAAATAGGTCTTCCTACATGTTTGTACAGCGCCTGATTCAGGCCTCCGGGCACTACCATAATTCAAATTAATAATAATAATAATGGGCCCTATGGGCCTGGTCCAAAGCTCACTGAAATCGGTGGAAGGATCCCATTAACTTCAGTGAGCTTTTGATCAGGTCCTAGCTGGAACAGGAGAGAGGGATTAAAAAGAATATAGCTGAATATAGGGCATTCCAGTTAATATGTATCAAGATGCTGGCATATCAGGATTTTCACTAGCTGATCTGCATTCACTATTCTGAGTTTCATTAGGTATCATAATCACAATATATTTAAAATCCTGGTCCCATTGAAGTCCTTCAAAATTCACTAATCAATCACATCATTGTTAAGTACAAGGACTTTGAAATTATGGTATGAAAAAAAATTAAGAAGCTACAAGATAGGTGACGGTCGAGGTTAATGAACTAGAAGATCCCCCGCCCCCCAAAACAATTCTAGATTTAGTCGCAAATGAAATGGGTTTGATGCTCTGAGCTTGCTTCCCAGTGTATGATCATCCATATCACAAAATGGGCACACAATTCAACTTGATGGGCAGTCTTTGTTTAGAAGAAATGGAAGTTGGGACTGAAGCTGAAGTGTATTGGCACATCTGTGCAGGGATGCTTAAATAGCAGCAATACCCACTGTGCGTATGGCACTATCAATACACATTTCTCAGGTTTATGAGAGTAGGAAGAGGAAGAATAATGAGAAGTCTGGAAAGCAAAAGGAAGTTGTTTTCTCATAAGCAATGTCAATCCATCTCTGTTCTTGCTGCATTCTTAAAATGGTTAAGGTCAAAGACTGTCAGTTTAAAGTCTGTGTAAACTGGCATACTGATTAAAAAAAGATTTTTAAATTTGACAGGTAGACACTAGACATCCTACTGCATCATTGGACAACATCACACATGGTGACATGTCATTGCATGATGGGGTGAGTCCAAGTAACATTTTTATTGATGTTGTGGTGTGACATGAACAATTTACAAAAATATTTATTTGTTGGTTTGGTGTTTCTCAGACAACTTAGTCTGAATTTCTTTTCCCACACAAATGAGGTGAATTCTTACAAAGCCTCTTTCTTTATGCTGTTCCAATGGAATATCAACACATTTCTCAGTGGTAGACAGTGAAGTTTCTTTGCAAATGCTTAGGTTAAAGAGAAGGTATTAACCATTATTCATCCACAGATTGTCTAGTCAGATCAAAGGTTGAAGGGGAAAAAAACCCAAACAACAACAACAGTATAACACACACAAAGAATCCTTTGGGAAAGTCTTGTTTGTCACTGACTGCCCCTGTTCTGCCCACTATGATGGGTAATCATTTTCTGGTGTTTGGATTTTTCTTTCCCTGTGGGAGAGATGACAGTGCTTTTCATCCACACTCCAAACTAGGAAAAATCACAGTCAAATATTCACAACTGACAACTTCAAAGACATATTCCATGGCAACCATACCTCAAAAGCCTGGAGTTGCAGAATTTGCCAATTAGCAACTCCAAAGGGGGCCATTAGTTCCCTCAAAAACATAGGGGACACTGTTTTAATCACTGATTGTTTCAGCCTTTCAGCAAACCATAAGCAAAAACTGAACATCCGACTCTAGAGTGGATACTTAGAAATAAGTTGATGATTCATGAAAAGAACAACACATATCATGATACTCCCCTTTTTAATAAAGAATAATTTTCCTCAGTAAATCATCAGTTCTAATTTATTATTGTTTAATTAAAGCAGATTGTATTTACTCATTATCACCAGTGGTAAAACATGCATAACATCAGTATGTGCTTTCAGTAAGATTCACAGTTATACTGCTGCTCAAGAATAAACAAATGTAAAATAGAAAGTGTCAACATAGATGTGGACATGCCGTAGGGATTTTCTGTTTGTAAAAATAGGCCAAACCAGGAAAAATCAAGGAAATGGAAAATTCTGAGTGCCAGATCCTCAACTGGTGTAAATCAGTGAAGCTCCATTGAAGGCAATAGAGCAATGCTAACTTATATTCACCCAAGGATCAGACCCATATCTATTTAAGATTTGCTTTGATGATTCAACTGTTTAAGGGGTGACTTGATCCCAGTGTATAAGAACCTACATGGAGAACAAATATTGAATAATGGGCTCTTCAGTCTAGCAGAGAAAGTTAAAACACAATGCAATGGCTGGAAGTTGAAGCTAGACAACTTCAGACTGGAAATAAGGTGTAATTTTTTTTAACAGTGAGAGTTATTAGCCACTGGAACAATTTACCAAAGGTTTTGGTGGAGTTTTCATCAGTGACAATTTTCAGATCAAGATTGGATGTTTTTCTAAAAGATATGCTCTAGGAACTATTATGGAAAAGTTTGGAAAACTGTTTGCGGAAAAACCTCAAGCATCTGCTTTTTAAAAAATAATTCTTTCTCTAGCCCATTTGCAGAATATGAAGTGATACACTATTGTCCTTTAGAGATTATGACCAGATATACCAAAACAGTAGCAGTAAGAGAAGTGTGAACTTCCCCTTTTCATCTAAATAGAATGTCATCTCTGAAGCCCAATTATTACCATTGCCAGTTAAATGCTAACATTGTTAACCAGTTCATCAATTCTCCTGCCAGAAACATCCAGCTAAGGCGCTTTTGAAATGTTACTGGATATATCCATGCTATCCTGATATTTAGTTAATTTGAGACAAGAGGAACGGCAAAATTTGAAAATGCAAACAGCTAAAATAGCCTATTCAAATAACTGAGATACTTGTTACATTATTTAAATTTTTAGCTTCATTAGTCTTTTTGTTACTGGATGCTGTGAAGTGACGCTCATGTGATTTTATACAACATTTAGGACTTGTGTACATGGGAAAAAAGCCTGGAATAGCTAATCCATATTAACGCCCCACGTTGACACTAATTCCATACTAAAAGTGGCTTGTGTTGTTCATGTTAATGTACTTTGTTATTGTCCTATAAATTCATACCCTTGCTCTTTTGCACTAACTTCTCTGTGAATTCCTCATGTTATAAGCCTTTATTGTAATAAGAACAACTGGAGCTGTGCTAATTGATTTTTTCATTCCCTGGATGAACAAAAAAAAAAAGGGGGGGGGGGTTCTGGTTGACCAGAAACGAAAATTTTCAAAATTTGTTGGTGAACCAAAAAATGTAAAAAAATCATTTATTGATGAACATTTTGTTTAATCTGAAACTAAATTTTGGTTTGTTTTTTAAACCTTTTAAAAATAGAGTTGTAGTAAAATTTGAAATAAATATCCCTTTCAAATACAAAATCAAAATGTTTAGTGGTGTGGTGTTTCTTTGTTTTGTTTTGTTTTTTGGAATTTTTGCTAGACTTGGGTTTGCTTTTACCAAAACAATTTAATAAATTTGACATGAATTCACAAAATGTTTGTCAACACAAATGTGTATTTTTTGAGAGAAAAGTTTCACCTGAAAAATTTCACCCAGATGTAGTAACAAGAACATTTTGTTCTAAAAACCTAGGGCCAGATTGTGGTACTCCTTCTCACATTATACTATAATTCTATTGAAGTCAATAGGACTACTTGTCAAGTAAGGTGCTACTCAGAATCATACCTAAGTACATATTTTTGAACTATTCTTATGTCTTAAAATTATAAATAGTTTTGAAATATAAGAGTGACACAAAGACCAGAAAATAAAAATAAATCCTACTTTCCCCTCTGGCCCTAAATACACCTCTGAGTTTTGGGAAATTGAGGAGAAATGCTTCAGATTTTACTGCAATCGTACACAGATTGCCATTGTCTGTGACTATGCTACTGCTGATATTTAACATCTAAAACATATGTGCATCACCTTTAACTGCTTACTAATTATGAAAAAGCTACCTTGGCATTGCCTGCCAACAGCACAAATAGGTCATCATAGCCAAAATGTTTTAAAAAGCTTTCTTATTAATGTTAAAATCATACATTAAGTATGAGAAGCAACATACAAATAACATCAGGGATCAGAAGCAAAGAGACACAAGCAAGGAAACTACAAATGCCACTTTATTCTTCACCTAGCCTTATTGTGCTACAGCGCCAAAGCACATAAAATAGTTTAACTGTGGTTTTCAACCTTTTTTTTTCATTTGTGGACTCCTAAAAAATTGCAAATGGAGGTGCAGATTCCTTTGGAAATCTTAGACATAGCCTGCAGACCACCAGGGATCCACAGACTGCAGGTTGAAAACCACTTGTCTGTAGGATTTCAAGGCCTTCTGAGACTCCCTTGATAGAGGGCCAAGTTATTAGGCGCTCCTTACTAGTATTTCACTTGCAGTTGTCCATCTTCATAAAGGAACCTAGTGCCTCAAATATTATTGCCATTCCAGCCCTCTTTTTTGTGCATATTACCAGTAGCAAAACCTGATGATGTGCCCTTTATCTGAGGTTGACATCAGATGCAGGAGGTGGAAGATGAGATACAAGACACATCCACATCTGTTCTTAGGGGAGAAGTGGTTATGATGATAGTACGTATGCTGGAAACAACAGAAATTTCAGAGCCTCAACACCAGAAAAAATAGATTGTTCTTCAGGAGAGCCCAGTCTTCCCCTTCATCATAGAACATCCCTGACTGTTACTTGTATAGTTTTTGTATAGCAATCTGCTTAATTGGCCTTTGTATTAGTATGCTAAAAGGCCCCTTGATGTGTGTATGTTGAATGAGGACCATTGCTCTGGGGAATGGTAAAAATTACCACTTTAAAGATTTCCTTTAAAGAGAAGTTACTACCTCACCTGAGCCAGTCACCTCAAGAAAAGATTAAAAGCAGGAAGAATAAAAGCAAAGTGATAAACAGATTAGGGAGCCCATCATTCTCTATTTACTTCTTTCAATGGTTTACATTGTCTCCTTTTTAGCATTCCGTTTGAAAGAAGCAGGTCAGAAAATATATTGTTTTGACATTTTTAAAGAAGGAAAATATTTCTTTTGCTGTGACACATATGAGATGCTGTTAAAAACACTAGGCATGAAAAACCAAATTAATAAAAGATAGCTTTCTTTTTAACGCAGTCTTAAAAACAAAACAAAACCAAAAAAACCACCCTCACAGCAAAATCCTTTCCCCAAACATTTGCCATATGCCACTGGTAATAGAAATATCAGAGGAAATGTGGTCAGAAAGCAATGTTGAAGATTTCCCTTATTGCCCATTCTGCACAATAATGTGCTGCACAGAGGGTTTTTCCATCTACTGGAAATCCTTCCTGCTATGTATTATATTTAGGCCAAAGAGAGGAGACTGTTCAGTGGTTATCAGTAGCCCTCCCAGCAATACAAATGTGAAGGTCCAAAGACTTACACCCGATGGTTTTTTTTTGTTTTTGTTTTTTTGCTTTAAGAATATAGTATTGTTCCTAAAATTTCCAATTTGGTGGACATTCCATTTACCAGTTGATTCCATTACATCCTGCACTCAATAAAGAAAAAAGAAAAAAACCTCCTTCTAGCTGACATCCACCATCTTAGTTACCAGGTTTCAGTATTCCGCAGTCTCACGATTTGATCACGAGATATGGGATTTTGGAGCCTGTAGGAGAAGGTCTCGCAATACCACAAGGAGCACCTCCTGGCCCATGGATTTTCAAGGCTGCTCCAGATCCAGTAGCAGAAGAATGTGAGTAGCCTCAGAGCCCAGGCAGTACTCCCCTAACACCTCCTCCATGCCCTTTGCTGCACCAGGAATTCTCTGTTTTCTGCTGCCGAGGGAAGAGTGGCTGTCACGCCCCAGAGGAGAATCATTGGTGCAGGGGCAGGCAGAGGAAGGGGGTGGGGGTTCTGGAGCAGGGAGAGGCAAGGCAGGGGTAGGGATGTGAAGAGGAGTCCAGAACAGAGGGACACAAAGGGGGGGGGGAGTGCTGCCCAGGCTCAGTTAAAGAACAGGATGGGGATGGGAGGGCAGGGAGTATTGCTTCTTGCAAAAGGCTAATCCAATCACTGTGTAGTTTTTACTGTGCCATTAGCATTTATAAAATGATTGGTATACGTTGCTGTGTAGCAACATTACCATTATAGGGTCATTTCAGGAATACTACAAATAATTTCAACATTTAAAAAAAAAATGTAATGATGGGAAATTACATAACACTGTGCTGCATAAGAATGCTCATTACTGGTTGGCTGCCCATTAGCTAACATTGATTAGTTATTCCATCCATGTTTGTGAATGTCATCTGTTCTTTTATTACAGTACTACATAAATATATTAATTTACTTATATCTAATGACAAAGAGTATTTCTCTTCTACTGTTTCATACAATGTACAATACTTATTTCTGTCTACCTCTCCGACATATTCCTCTGCACTGTGTTCTGCTAAATTCAGAAAGCAGGAGTTAAGGAGTGTATGTGTAACTCATTATTAAGGCTTTGAGTCTTTCACGGAGGTCATAGAAGTAACGGATTACATGACTTTCTGGGACCTCTGGGACTTCTTCGGCTGGTGCAGCTGACTCTTGGACTGCTCGAGCAGCTGGGGCGGTCCTGGGGCCAGCCGCACCAACCACTGCTCCGGCGGCCCGAGGCAACTGGTTCTGGGCGCTGCCCCGGAGCAGCAGTCCGGGAGCAGCAGTGGCACCCCAGGCTGCCCCCACCCGGAGGAGCAGCAGTGGCGACAGGGCCCCTGGCTGCCCCCGCCCCCACTTCCCAGGAGCAGCAGTGACTACCAGAGCGCCTCCCTTCCCCCAGCACCTAATATTTAGTTAGGGGTGTTTTTAATAAAAGTCACGGTCAGGTCACTGCCCGTGACTTTTTGTTTATTGCCCATGGCCTGTCCATGACTTTTATTAAAAATACCCATGACTAAATCAAGCCTTAGTCATTATCCCTAAAAAGTAATATGTTATATAATGTAAGTCATAGAAGGTGCAAGTGCAATTCCTGATGCATTAATTACATCACTACACAAACTATTTACCATCCAGCATGTCTGTAATCTGTTAACACAACAACCCCCCCCCCCTTTTTTTTTTNCAGCAAAGAATCCTGTGGCACCTTATAGACTAACAGAGGTTAAAACTGTCTGTTTGTTCTTAATGTGGCTTATCTCCCTCTATTGTGTTTGTTTAAGTTAGTTAAAAGGAGTTCTGTTTTGTTATCTGCTTCCTTACCCTTATCTTGTTTGTTAAGGTCTATTTACATAGTATTGTAGTTATTTGATAAGAAGTCATTTAGTAATTGTTATATTTACCAATCTATAATAAAATTAAGTTGTATCCAGTTCCCCTCTTCTTGGGTCATTCCACTCAGTCCTTCACCGAGAATTCCTAAAGAACCTCCAGCCTCTTTTGGGCTGAACATAATCAAAGAAAATAAACTAAGAGGGGAAAGAGTCAAGTCAGTAATAGTAAATGGATGATTTTGGGGACCAAACTTATAATTTAAAGAGGGGGTCTCACTCATGATTTTTGGTTGGTCACAAATATGCACAGACAGCCTACATTATAAAGGCTAGCCCCAAAGAAATGTGTATTCCCTGCTCTGTGCCTTTTCCCTCTGCTGACTGTAGTTTGTGCTTCAAGGCCAGAACTCATAAGTTGACATCCAGAAGGAGGAGCTTCAGCCTCACTCAAACCAGCAGAGCCCAGTGGCAGCACCTGGAAAAATATGTGCCCTACTGCAAAGTCGTGACAGTTTTGGTGGGGGTTAGCCCCATTAACCTTGGTCCTTAGAAAGGGAAAACAAAATACAAATAAATTAGTGGGACAGTTTTGTTTCATGTCAGGCGTTCCATGGCAAATATACCCCAGGACCTTCTACGGCCAAGCATTGTATAGAAGGGCTCTTTTCTCAATGCACAGCCAGAGCAAATCTTGCAGCTACCTAATGAAAGGATACTACTATGTTTCTAAGGACATACTCAGGTTAGTATTATTCTGGTGATTTCCTGTAACTTGCTTTCTATGATGGCAGTATCAACTTTACCCTTCATCTCCTCCTGAATGTAGCACTACCATCTAAAATTCAATAGGCCAGCTTCATTTGGAGATACAGCAAGGATAAACATAGCCCAGCTCAAAATTTATAAAGCAATCCTTCTCAATGTGCCTTCTCACCCCTCTCTATTACTTCCCTTCTCTATCACTACTTAGTACCCCTCTAGTATCTCTGCACCAAGCACATCAATATGGTGGTATACCCAGCTCCATTAAACATGGCTCCAAGTACCCTACCTATAGAAACCCCACCCCTAGCTCCAAGTAACCTACCCTTGGGAACCCTAAACATAGGGTGGAAAGCCTACCCATCGGTAGCTAAACAGTAGCGGCAAGTACCCTACCCCTAGGAACCCTGACCCTACCTCCAAGTACACTGCCCATAGGAACCCTGACAGTAGCTTCAAATATGCTACCCATAGCTCAAAGTACCCTACCCAAAAGAAACCGCTTCCCAGAGTGGGAGCCCAATATATAGGAACTGCAACCCTAGCTCCAATTACCCTACATTTACATATAGTAACCCTAGCTCCAAGTACCCATATAGGAAGCCTACCTCTAGGGCAGGAATCCCTACCCATAGACAACCTAAACATAGGGTGGGGAACACCAGCAATAGGAACCATAACCCAAGCTCCAAGTAACCTACGCGTAGGAACACTAATCCTAGGGTCAGGAGCCCTACCCATAGAAAATCTAACCAAGCTGAAAGTATGCTACTGATAGGAATCCTAACTTTAGGACAATTCGGAACCCTAAATCTAGCTCCAAGTACCCTACGCATTGAAATACTAACACTAGGGTAGGGATCCCATAGGAAGCCTAACCCTAGCTCCACATATCCTACTCATATGGCTCCTAACTGTAACTCCAAGTGCCCTACCCATAGGAACCTTAACCCTAATTCCCTATATTTAGGTATCCTGATCCTTGCTCCAAGGACCCTACCCACAACCACCATTACCATAGCTCCAAGTAACTGCCCCAAAGGCACCATAATCCTAGTGCTTGTATCCCTACCCATAGGAACCCTATCCCTAGCTCCAACTACCCTACATTTAGATATCCTAATTCTAGTTCTAAATACTATACTCACAACAACCGTTACTGTAGCTGCAAGTACCTTACCCACTGGAACCTTAATACTAGGATGCAGAGTCCTACCCATAGGGACCCTAACTCTAGGGGTGGGAGCCCTACCCATGGAAACCATAACCCTAGCCCAAGTACCCTACTTATATTAACCTTAACCCAAATACCCTACATTTAGGTATCCTAAGCTTAGCTTCAAATATCCTACCCACAGCAACCATTACCATAGCTCCAAGTACCCTACCAACTAGAACCCTAATCCTAGTGCCAAGAACCTTACCCATAGGAACCCTTTCCCTATGGTGCAGAGCCCTTTCCATGGGAACCCTAACACTAGGGCTCCTAATGATTAAGATCCATATGGGTAGGGTACTTGGAGCTAGGGTTAGGCTTCCTATGGGTAGGGCTCCACCTATAGAAACCATAACCCTACTTTCAAGTTACTTACCCATAGGAAGTCTAACCTAACCGCCAAGTACCTTATCCCCAGGAGATCTAAAACAAGAGCGCAGAGCCCTACCTATAGGAACCCTAAGCCTAGCTCCACTTACTCTACCTGTAGGAACCCTAGCCATAGAATGTCTAATCCTAGCTCATTTAGCCTTACCCACAAGAACACTAATCCTAGGGTGGGGAGCCATGCCCATAGGAGCCCTAAAACTAGCTCCAAGTTCCCTATCCATAGGAACCCTAGTTCCAAGTACCCCACAATTAGGAATTCTAACTCTAGCTCCCAATAGGAACCCTAACCCTAGCGTGAGTGACTCTACCAATAGGAACCCTAGCCCTAGCCCTAGCTCCAAGTACCCTACCCATGGGAATCCTCGGGTTTGGTTTTCTATGGCTAGGGCTCCCTATCCTAGGGTTAGAGTAACTATGGGTAGGGATCCCTGCCCTGGGATTAGGGTTCCCATGGGTAGGTTACTGAGAGCTAATGTTATGGTTCCTATGGGTGGAGTATTTGGAACTAATGTTCCTAAGGGTAGGGATCTGCATGCTAGGGTTAGGGTTTCTATGAGTAGAGAAACCTGCCCTAGGGTTAGGGTGCCTATGTGTAGGACTTCCCATCATAGGGTTAGGGATACTATGGGTACATTACTTGGAGCTACAGTTAGGAGTCCTATGGTCGGGCTCCCAGCCATAGGTTAATGGCTCCTACATGTACAGCTCTCCAACCTGGAGTTAGGCTACTTAGAGCTATGGTTAGTATTGCTAGGCATGAGACAGAGCTAGGCTTAGGGTTCCTATTCATATGATACTTGGCACAGGGATTAGGGTTCCTATGGAGGGGCACGTGGAGCAATGGTTACAATTCCTATGGGTAGGTTACTTGGAACTAAGTTTAGGACGCCTTTGGATAGGGTATCTGGAGCTAGGGTTAGGGTTCCTATGGGAAAGACTACCTGCCCTAGTCTTAAGGTTCCTATTAGAAGGGTACTGGACACTAGGGTTAGGATTTCTATGTGTAGCTTCCCTACTTAGAGGCAGGGGTCCGATGAGTAGAGTAGTTGGAGCTAGGTTTAGGGTTTCTATGGGTAGGGTCTTATAGGTAAGGTACCTGGGACCAGGATTAGGTTTCCTATGGGTATGGCTCCCCTCCTTAGGGTTAGGTTTCCTTTGTGTGGGTATTTGGAGCTAGGCTTAGGGTTCCTATGGGCCAGTGTTTGGGGTCCTGTATGTAGGGCTCCCTTCCCTAGGGTTAGGGTTTATATGGGGAAGCTAATTGGATCTTGGATTAGGGTTCCTATGGGTAGAATTCTTGTGTAGGAGGGGGACATTTTTGATAACCCAGAGCCCAGCCCAGTAACATTCATAAACCACTACCTGCAGCTGAATACCAATTGGCAGCAACCTACGGTTCTTGTGTTGTAGCTCTTCAGTCAATTTATGGATAAATTCCGTTACTGGGACTTAGAACTCAGGCTGGTAGCCCGAGTGAGTGAGGAATTATGTCCAGAGGAAAGGAAACATCTGAAAGGAAGAGCCGTTGAAAATTATGTTGGGAAACAGCTTGACTGATTTTGTACAAGAATATGCTAATCGTTTTTGGAAGCCTGGAGCCGTGACTGGCCCTGGGGCATTCCTGCAGCTCTGTAAACAGATGGCAGCAATGGTAGTAGATAAAGCAATAGATCAGTTAAAGGCCAGAGTGGAGGACCTTGAGAAGGATTGGGTCAAGAAAGATGTGATAAATGAAGGGTGTGGGGGGGGAGGGTAGCTCCCTTTTATGGACACCCAGCCAGTAGCTTTAAAATCCCTCTTAGTAGCTGCTCTCTAATTGCTCTATCTGTAAAGGGTTAAAAGTCTCACTGCTATACATAGGGTAAAAGGAAGTGAGTGGGCACCTGGCCAAAATAGCCAATGGGAAGGCTAGAATTTTTTGAAATTAAAAAACGACTCCCCTTTTATCTGTCTGTTGTTGTTCTCCCGGGGAGAGGAGGACACGGCAGAGAAATGCTGTAAGAAGCTTGGGCCAGGTATGAAAAAATCATCAGTATCATACCTAGAAACTACTCATTTAAAACCCCAGATATGTAAGTAGATCAGGAAATGTTGAGGAAGCCACGATTAGGATTATTCCTTTTATTTCATTATGGCTTGTGGATTCCTCTGTGCTACCACCAGGTGCTTTTGTTTTGCTTGTAACCTTTAATCTGGGCCTCAAAAAAGCTATTCTGGGTGCTTAATTCTTGGAGTTGCTCTTTTAAAATCTAGCAATAGCCTGAGTTCCCAGACATATTTTATTTCTCTTTTTTATTAACTAAATTTACCTTTTTTAAGAACAGAATTGGATTTTTGTGTCTTAAGAGGTTTGTGCACATGTTGTTTAATTAGCTGGTGGCAACAGCTGATTTTCTTTATTTTTCTTTTTCAGCTCTTTCCCAGTGCGGGGATGAAAGAGCTTGAGGATACCCCAAAAGAAGGAATTCCCAAGTGCACCTTCCTGGGCTCTCAAAGGGGTTCTGCACTTGGGTGGTGGCAGCATCTACAAATCCAAGGTCACAGAAAAAAATCTGGGGCAAAATCAGTACTTGGTCCCACTAGGGAAGGCAGGGGGCTGGACTCGATGACCTTTCAGGGTCCCTTCTAGTTCTATGAGATAGGTATATCTCCATATATTTATTTTATAGAAAAGCTGTAACCTTGGGAGTTTAATATAAGCCTGGAGTGGCCAGTATTAATTTTTAGAATCCTTGCAGGCCCCCATCTTCTGCACTCAAAGTGCCAGAGTGGGGAATTAGCCTTCACAAAGGACAAGGAAATATCTGGCTTGAAGGCTGAGTCAGACAGACACCCTCCAGGCTTAGACAGTGGCACTGCAGAAGCAGGGATGTAACAGTGAGCTAGGGAGTAACAGGCTGGAGCAAGAAGTGTCTGGGTTGAAGCAGCAGACAATGGATAATGAAGGAAAAGTTAGAATCGTATTGAATGATTTTCAGGATAAAACCAGATTAGGCAGATTATGTAAGAGAAAATGTTGTACTTGCAGAGCCATGTTGGGAGAACAGAAGGGAATAGTGGCTGTGATTAGAGGAAGTCATAGTCTGGGAAGGGGAGATGGGTCAGAGGAGGACCCCCAACTTGCATCCTTCATATTGTGATTATGAGAAGAATGATCACCATGAGCTTCCCTTTCCTTTTGGGCTCTTCTGTCAGTCCTCATAGGGTCCCTTGCTTGAAACACTGGAAGAGCGGCAGACGCCCATAGCCCCCATGGTGAGAAATATTGGTCCCCAAGGGGGTAACCAAGAAATGGAAGAATTGGTAGAGGTCAGGCCCTTTTCCCCTGACCAGGTTAGAACCACAGGGAAATTGGTTGGCATGTTAAACTGGAGCACAGCCTTGGGATGGCTGGCAAGGATAGCTAGCACCCCTGGTCTCAGGTGGATGTGACGGTAACTCCCACACTCCTCTCTGAGCCAGAATAGGGTCTAGGGGTACAGGCTCCCAGATGCTTTGGCCCACAAAGCCCCACTTCTGGCTTTGTTGTTGCTGTCTGTAATTTTTCTTGTCTTAGGTTTCCCCGTCACTTATCTTTTTCTTTTGTGTGTTTTTAGTTTCAAAGTTAAGGGTTAAAGATACAGCTGACTTTACTTTACTTATAGTATTTTACTGTCCTTGAAGATATGGTTGCCAAGCAACAGGCAACTTTACTTTGCTACTGATCCTAATTACTGCCTGGAAAGCAGTTTTGAAAAAACAACAACAGTAAATTAACAAAAAAAGGATCGGGCCCAAGATTGCCATTTATTTTATGGCCATAGAGGATTTGTGGCTCTGCATGAAGCAACCTCATTTAAAGTAATATCCCTCCCAGATAAGACACTAAAGGAAGGTGAGGGCTAAAGGGGGAAAAGGAAAATAAGAGACAATTTCACTTAATGGATTTGGGGATGGAAGGGATCCTGGAAATTGATGTCTTGAGAGAATTAAGAGTGTCAGTTGATTTTGCTAACAGAGTCCTAGGGGAAATGCCTCCTGGCACATCCTGGGAACCAACGGAGATTTCAGCAAGTTACTGGATAGCTGCTCTTAAGGCATCTGAAGAACTGGAGCAGCCCGAATAGCCACCAGAAGTCCTAGCAATTGCAGGGAAACACTGGGAGGTGTGGGCCAAGAATAAAATAGAATGTGGTAAAATTGAGGTAGAAATCCTAGTTACAAGCCCTGAACCTCCCTCCCCCCAAAGCAGTATAGGTATCCAATGGCAGCAGAAGCCAGCCTGAAAGAAACACTTGATGGGCTTTTGGGCCAAGGAGTTTTGGTAGAACAGACAAGCCCCAGTAAGGCTGCTCTGTGTGGCCAGTCCTTAAAGGCGATGGCAGAATTTGGAGGTTGGTGGTGGATCTTTTGTCCTCTTAATTGATGACCCTGCTGATTGCCCCCATAGTGGCTAAGTATCAGGAGGAGATGGGCTCCATTGTAGGAGGGGCCCACTGGTTTTCAGTTGTTGGATTTGGCCAATGTTTTCTTTTCTATCCCTTTACATCGGGACAGCTATTACAAATTTGCTTTTACCTTTCAAGGGAATCAGTTGTGTTTTGCCAGGTAGTCAAGATGTGGGCGGGAATGCCCAAAAGAGACAGTGTCATTCTTTTTTATGTGGATGATATCCTGGTTTGCACTCAGCCCAGGGAAGATAATCTGGAGGTATTGGACAGGTGTTATAAAAGATTCAGGAAACTGGGTTTAAAGTGAGCCCAAAAAAGCCCAGCTGTACTCCCAGCAAGTAAACTACCTTGAAGTTACCCTGGGAGAAGAGTGACACTCCCCTGATCTACAGAGGGTTGAGCTAATACCCTTACCACTCTTAGATCCTTTCTGTATTTGATTAATTTTTCCCAAAAATGTTATTGATAAAATAACCTGTCAGATAAAAATATACAGGGCAGCCAACTCCATGTTCATTCAAATAACTTCCCGGGGCTTCCACCATCCCCCCTTCATTTTCCATCAATGTTCCTCCAGCGAACCCATGGCTTAGACCTTACCAGCCACACTCCCTCGTAGGAGGGTTAAGGTGGGCTATAAGAAAGGGGGGTGGTTCCCTGCCTTACCAATCATAGGAGCCCAAAACCTACCCCTACCAGCCATTCTGTTCCTTTAATCAGCACCTCTTTTTTAAGTCCTTTACCAGGTCATTTATCTGGTCACTGGATGTCTTCCCTCTGGAGTACCTGCACTGGACATCCACAACAAAGATGCGCCAGCAATTAGCTTGACTGCCACCCCTCCACCACCAAACCCAGATGAGTTCCCAGACATCTCTCAATGGCCTATTTTATATTGCAGCTGCCAAAAAAATCAGCCCCAAGTCTGACAGGTGAACCCCATCCTCCCAAAAGAACCCAGTTGCCCCTTGCACTATGCCAGAATCTTTGAGGATGCCAGCAGCTGGGTTACCAATGACTGTGTACTGTGATGGGCCATATTGGTAACCAGAATTCCGAATCCTGAAATTGGAATAACCCATTAAAACTTCCTTCATAGCTCAGCCATGGTCTTAGAGCCAAAGATCTCCAGGCCACCAACCAGGTCATATGGCTTGGTAAAACACCCCAAAGCCTGTACCCTCTGAAGTATCCAAATTGATTTTCAAACCCGCCTCTAATAAGCATTCTTCCCTCCATAACAACACCCCATTAAATTGACTCAAAAACCATTCCCACATCTTTAAGTCTTCCTTCATCTCTCTAGTAACTAATATATAATGGTGTGGCCTGGCTATGCCCGCTTTTGCTGCTGCAAGTCAGGCTCAGAATGCCCACCCAGGGGCAACAACCATACAGACAAAGTTCAGGTGCCCCATAATAGACTGCAGGTCTCATATCATGAGTTTCTTGGCTTGTACAGCCCTCCTGAGCAGGGCCGGCTCTAGGCACCAGCAAACCAAGCAGCTGCTTGGGGCAGCACATTTGCAGGGGGCAGCATTCGGGCCATCCTTGTTTGTTTGTTTTTTTAACTCACTTCTTCCCCTCTCACAACCCTGCAGAAGCGGAGCCACGGAGCAGCTGGGGATCCAGCATGGGAGCTGAGAACCCACGGGACCCTGGGAGCTGTAGTTCCTTGGCTAGCTCCCTGCCTAGAGAGCCAGCCCTGGAGCAGGGAAAGAACTACATTTCCCAGCAATCCCTTGGCCGCTATCAACAGGAAAGGGAGGGGGAAGGAGTGACGTAGCTGAGCCATGCTGTAGCTTGCTGTGAGTTGAAAGGGGTGGCCCTGTGAATGGGGAACAAGTGTGCCCAGCCCAAGGGGTAGGCGGCTTTGGTGCAGAGATCCCCTTCAGAAGACTTCCCCAGACTGGATTAGGGATACTGGTGTAACCTCACCTTGCAGCCCCCAAAGAAGGAACTGGGTGGACTAAATGGACAATGTACCTCTGTATCTGAAGCCTAGCAAGGGAGGTACGTGGATCCCACTAGAATTTAAAATGAAAACTGAAAGAGGGGAAGCTCTACTAGAGGACTTGGGCAGCTTTAGATACAGTACCAGGCACGTAGGAGGATTTCCACTTCTGAACCATGGAAGCAGAAATTGGCTTTTCCTTTCTAGATTTAGCTAATATTCAGAAAGGGAATCTAGCACCTGCCCTCCAGATTTGAACACCCTCAAAATTCAGGAGTGCTCACGCTCAATTTGGGCAGCTGTTACTTCATTTCTCCCAAATCAAATATACTGATCCACTGTAACTTGCTGTAGATAAAGTAGGATAAAATTGAGCAAGAAACGCTTCCCAGTGGTTATTAGGACTGGAATTGCTATTTTCAACAGCCATTGCTTTTTTTTTTTTTAGTTTTATTTGTTTAAAAGGAAGACAGTGATATTGCATTGGCAAATTCCCCATAGAAACAAAGAGTGGAGCAAAAGAATAATAAAGGCACCTCAACTGTTCCTCATTTATGTAGGACTGTCTTATAATATGCATCCAGATATCCTCCAATCACACAAGCTGAAAATTGTTTCACTTTACTGCAGTTCTGTAACTATATGGGAACCAATCCTGTCTGTGTTCTGTGCACATCCAAAATTCCTGCTGAATGACCCGCCCTGGGAGCGAGTTACCAGTGACCCAGGGCTGGGACAGCAGGAGGGTGCAGGTTGGGGGGGAGAGCCCAGGGCTGGGGCAGCAGGGGGGTGGGTGGGTAGGTGAGGGGGGAGCCCAGTGCTGGGGCGGCAGGGGGTGTGGGTGGGTAGGTGAGGGGGGAGCCCAGCGCTGGGGCGGCAGGGGGTGTGGGTGGGAGCCCAGGGCTGGGGTGGGGGGCAGCCAAAAATGTTTTTGCTTGGGGCAGCAAAAAACCTAGAGCCGGCCCTGCTCCTGAGCACCCCCAATAGCTCCTGAAGAGGGAGCCATACTATGCCTGCCCTGGTGTCCAGCTCGATCCCCAGGTAAGTCAATGTAGTGGAAGTGGCCCTCTGTTTTCTCTCCTCTAGGGATACCCCCAACTGTTTAGCCAGGGCCTGAAATGGGTCCAACAGGTGACCACACTCATCCGACCCTGCTCAGCCTGCAAACAAAAAGTCATCTAAATAATGCACTACTTGGCGCAGTCCAGCTCCCCACACCACTGCCCAGTACAACATTCTACTAAATTTTTCAAATGTTGAGCAGGATACCACACAGCCCATGGGCATAGCCTTGTCAAAATAAAATTGTCCCTCAAAAGAGAAACCCAAAAGATCAAAGTCCAATGGATGTACTAGCTGCAATCAAAAAGCAGACTTGATATCACACTTAGCCATTAATGCCCCCAGGCCACAAGACCTAACCATATGAACAGCTGAGTCAATAGAGGAATAGTGCTCGGAACACAGCACCAGACCTATTCCATCATTAATGGAGCCACCTTGTGGGCATGAAAGGTGATGAATTAATCAATATCCCCCTGGGAACCTGGGGAGGAAACCTGTAAGTTCTCTATAGCTAATTGCTTAAATGACCCTGCCACCGTACCCCCATTTAATTCCAGTGTAATCTTTTTTTGAATAATATGGCTCATCCCAACTACTGACTTCAAATTTTTTGACATAACATGAGTCCTGCTCCCTGAAAAGGGGATCCGAAATCCCCCATTACACTTGGCTACTTGGGCAGCTCCCTATACTGTTTGCTATACCCCAGATTACTATCTGTCAACACCTCACTGTGCAACGGAGATAATATGTCCACGTAGTCACCTCTCAAGATTTAATCCTCCAGTGAGTCAAAATGTGCCCAGGGATTTCATCCCTGCCGTGGGGACCCCATATCTGTGTGTCAGTGTGGGGTCTGCCTCATCTGCCCATCTCCTGCCTCCCAAACTCATTCCCATGCTGGGCCTCCCCTGTTACCCTGTCCAGACCCCTCACCTTTGGATGCCCGAAGTTGTTGCAACAACTGCAAATTAGCTTGCAGCAGTTGTGTTCAGTAACTCCTCACTTAAAGTCATCCCGGTTAACATTGTTTGTTGTTATTACGTTGCTGATCAGTTAGGGAACATGCTCGTTTAAAGTTGCACAATGCTCCCTTATAATGTTGTTTGGCAGCCGCCTGCTTCGTTCACTGCTTGAAGGAAGAGCAGCCCTTTGCAGCTAGCTGGTGGGGGCTGGGAACCAGGGTGGACCGGCAGCCCTCTATCAGCTCCCCGCTCCCCTAAGTTCCCTGTGCAGCAGCTGCCCAGCAGGCTATCAATTGCCAGCAGTTCAGATGTCCCTCCCCACATTGCCATGTGCTGCTCCTGCCCTCTGCCTTGGAGCTGCTCCCGGGAGCCTCCTGCTTGCTGTGCGGAGAGGGGCGGGGAAGAGGGAGGCTAATGTCAGGGTGTCCCCCTCCCCCCTGCTCCTGCACCCCGCTTACCCCATCTCTATAGTGCAGGGGGGGGACAGGACAGGGCTCAGGATGGAGGGAGCTTGCAGGCAGAAGCTGCTGTCTCAACTTCCTGATCTGGGTCAGTGTACTTAAAGGGGCAATGCGTGTCTCTCTCTCACACACAGGGTGTGTGTCTCTGTCTCTGTCTGCTATGCTGTCTCCCCTCCCTCCATTTGTGCCGCCTTGTAGAGTGTGAGGCTACATTAACAACAATGGGTTAACCCTTGAGGCAGTAGCGTAGCTAGGGGGGGAGCGGGGCAGCGGCCGCTCTCCCACTGAGCACAAGTGGCGCCTTTTAAATTTCTTGGCGCCTTTTTAATGTTTACTCACCCGGCGGCGCTCCGGGTCTTCAGCGGCACTTCGGCGGCGGGCCCTTCACTAGCTCTGGGTGTCTTCAGTGGCACTGAAGGACCCGCCACCGAAATGCCGCCGAAGACCCGCGGAGCAAGTGAAGGTCCAGCCACCGAGGTGCTGCCGAAGACCGGGAGCGTCGCCCCATCAGTAAAAGTGCCACCGGGTGAGTAAAAGTGCTGCAGCGGGTGGTGCCTTTTTTTGGGATTGCTCCCCCTGTTCCCTCCACCTGGCTATGCCACTGCCTTGAGGGCTCAGCCGAGTGCTAGTTCATCATTTAGCAGTAAGGCATTCCTTGGGAAATATCCCACCCTCTGACTTCACCACCTCAACCAAGCTTCACAACCATCATCGCTGTGTACAATACGAAATTGTTTGTTTAAAACGTATACTGTGTATACATATATATAATATAGTCTTTTGTCTGGTGAAAAAAATTTCCCTGGAACCTAACCCCTCTTTTTACATTAATTCTTATGGGGAAATTGGATTCGCTTAACATTGTTTCAGTTAAAGTAACATTTTTCAGGAACATAACTACAACGTTAAGCGAGGAGTTACTGTAAGAGCATTAATTTCCCCATAAAGGTGCACCCCCCTCCCGGTGGGTCTGATATAGCTTCTGGAATTTCCACTCCTACCCCTGGCTTATTTATTACCCTGACAGGCCCACTCCCTCCGCCCCCAAGTAAATACTCTGAGGGACAGTTTGAGCTAAGACCCTGCACCTCACCAAGGGCCCTTCAATCACCACCAGTTGCCACACTGTGTGGCAGGGTATCCCCTGTGCCACCTGTCCCCTCAACCTCTATCTCTTCCAGATCACAGTCACCCCTGGAATCAGCATCACCCCCTTCTCCTGCGTTCAGTGGAGAAGAACATCCCAGTTCTGGGTGACCCAGTACACTTTGGAAGCCCCCAAATGCTGTTGAAATGACCTCATAAACAACATCAGTGACCACTTGCAGCAAATCACTGCTGACTGTCCCACAAGAAAACACAACCAGCACGTAAGGTAGCATCATCAGCCCTCAGTCCATGAGGCTGCCCTTGATGATTCAAAACATCACCCAGGGCTCCACCAGCCCATGTGCTGGTAAAATACCCTTGCCCCTTTTGCGATGATCCTATCCCTGGGTTACCATCTACATCTGAAACCCTACTTGGACTGTTCTGTGCAGTGTTTGTTTCCCCCCTCCTAGTGAAGGTACATCTCCCCCCCCTCCCCGCAAGTCCTAACCTTCCCATAGCAGGAATAAAGTGAAACCCCAAACTCCACGCCTCTACTCACAGCAGGATTGCAACCTGAGGGAGCTAAGCTCCCTCCCCTGCCCAATGCCTGTCAATTGCGTCCATCACCGAGCAATCTCACTTGCTGGCTCATCGTCCCTGTCTGCTGCTTCTACTCTGACTCTGCCTATCCCTCCCCAGAGAAGAGGAGAGATTCCTCTCCACTCTCACCGTCCTGCATCCACATGGAGCCATATTGCCTAGCGTGCCTATATCCTCTGCTCCCTGTGCTGCTACTGCTGCTGCCTTGCTTGCTGCCTAGAGAAAGGGCTTCTAATGCCAGGGCTTGCACCTTTTAAAACCTTTCTCCCTTATGTTCCCAGGCGATGAGTCAGCATCACCAAGCTGAACCCCCCCCCCCCCCCCCCCCCCCCCCCCCCCCCCCCCCCCCCCCCCCCCCCCC